>JAXIVD010002367.1:12500-15000 GCA_036785275.1 Cancer borealis | reverse complement strand
ACACACCCAACGCCACCAAGTCCGTCCTTATTGTTAAACCCGAACATTATAACACTGCGATGGAACTATTCAATGGCAGTGGGATCATTGTGACAAAGGACGGACAGCGACACTTGGGTTTAGTAATTGGATCAGCGGAGTTCAAGGAGGAGTATGTTGGGGAGAAAGTGTCGGAGTGGGTGAAAGAGGTAGAAGTCCTGTCTGACATGGCCAGGACAGAACCACACGCAGCCTACTCATCATTCATGCATGGCCTACAACACCGATGAAACTTTGTCATGCGCACCATCCCAGGCATCAGCCCTCTCCTCAGACCGCTGGAAAACTCCATCAGGAACACCTTCCTACCAGCGCACCTTGGGGAATGACGAGAGGACATTGCTTACACTTCCACCAAGACTGGGTGGGATGGGGATCTCATCCCCTGAGACACTGGCCGACGAAGAGAATATAAACTCCATCAACCTCACCAGATCCCTCACTGAAAAAATCGTAGCTCAAGACGCACATGGTGAAACAGACCAGAAGGCGATCTTGGAGCTAAGAAAAAACATCACAAGAAACAGGCAAAGAGCACAAGCGGAAATATTGGAACATCTAAAATACATCCTGCCAGCTGATATCGTGAGGAAAATTCACACTGCACAGGAAACGGGAGCTTCCAACTGGCTAACATGCCTGCATATCAAAGCAAAAGGCTTCAGCCTTAACAAACAAGAATTTGTAGATGCCGTTGCTCTGAGGTATGGCTGGCCAGTGGAGGGAATTCCCAACACCTGTGCCTGTGGATTCCCGAACGACGTCAACCACACCATGACCTGTAAAAAGGGGGGATTCGTGTGCATCAAGCACGACGAGGTGAGGGATGTGACGGCCAGCATGCTTAGGGAGGTGTGCCGCGACGTCTCCACTGAACCAACTCTTCTTCCCCTGGACGGTGAACACATGCGGTACAGGACGGCCAACACCGCCAACGAGGTCCGGGTGGACATAAGTGCTCGTGGATTCTGGATCAGAGGACAGAGAGCCTTCATGGACATCAGAATCTTCGATCCTATGGCCGCCTGCCACCGAAAGCTCTCCCTGGAAACCGCCCACCAAAGGAATGAGCAGGAGAAAATCAGGGCATAACGGGAAAGGATTCTGCATGTTGATCATGGCAGCTTCACGCCCTTGGTCTTCACCACGTCCGGCGGGATGGGCTCCAAAGCCAAGTGCTTCTATTCAAGACTAGCAGATATAACCACAGAAAAGAAGCACCAGCCAAGGAGTCACGTTGTCGCCTGGATGAGATGCCGTCTCTCTTTCTGCCTGCTCAGGTCTGCCCTCCTTTGTCTCAGGGATATTCGATACTCTGTCCCCACAGCCACCGATACAGCTGGCCTGGACTACCAGACCACTGTAGTGGAGAGTGGCATAATAGTGTAGACAGCATAGTTATATAGATATGAAAATAAGTATTGTATTTAAGTAAATAGTAGATAAATAGTAGTATTATAGTTGGATGCCACAGTCAGTGGCGACCAGAGTTGGGGCTACTGACCTCCAATTCGTGGAGTCCTCGTCTATTTCATAAATAAACATGGGGTGGAGGTATCTTTAGTAGTAGTAGTTTAAAAAAATAATAAAAGTAGTAGTAGTAGTAGTAGTAATAGTAGTAGGGCTATAATTGTAGTGGTAGTAGTTGTTGTTTTTCATAGATGGTTGATGTCCGTTGTAGTTGTTGATGATGTTATTATTACTTTTGCTGCTGTTAATTTTGTTTGTTTTCATTGTTGCTGTTGGTATTATTGATATTATTGTTGTTGTAGTTATAGATTTAAGTTGTTTTTTATGGTGTTGACAATGTCGAGGCATTGACAGTGTTTACTAAAATAACCTCAACAACTGTTTTTGTGGTATTCCCTCATTCATGTCTGCTTTGGTTGAGTGGTAATGGTGGTGGCTGTGCTTTTGATGGTACTGGTGGTGGCAATAGTGGAGGTGGTGGTGATAGCAACATAGTATCAATATACCGATAATTTTGATAGTGGTAATGATAGAAGTGACAGCGTTTTAGGTGAGGCTCTTGTTGATGATGGTGATGGTATTGGTACTGGGAACTATGAAACAATCGTATACAACGTATACATACAACAACGTATACATACAACCAGAGGTGGGCAATCGGATTCGGAAGTCCGATTATCCGATTATCCGATTAATCGGACTCGCATTTTCGAATCGGATAATCGAATCGGACTAACCCCCGCCAAACGAATCGGATAATCGCAATCGGACTGCCGAAAATTTAAAGCGATTTGCGATTAATCCAGGTCGACGTCGTCTTTGTATTTTCGCAATAGCAGTTTCTTAATAAAATGTTCTATATTTTTCTCAAGTAAATATTTGTTCGCTTTATTCTATTCACACTTTAGTATTTTATCTATAATATAATGCGCAAAATATCATGATTAATTATTAAATCATATAAATTATAATAAAAAGGTTATATTTTACA
>JAXIVD010002366.1:27702-61635 GCA_036785275.1 Cancer borealis | reverse complement strand
GTGTTGGCTTTGGGCTCCCAAGGGGCATTTGTTGGTAGCACCATCTGGTCAACACCGTCAAGGTCCACCTCACACCTCTGGCATAAAGTGTGAAGGCGGACCGCTAGTGGACGGTGTCGACCAGCGTGGAGATGGTGGTGCTGTTGAATTAAGTTAGCTGCCATGATATCGAGTGGAGTCTTCCGGATCGTGGACTGGCCGTATGCCAGTAATAGGCCGTCCCGTCGCACACTTAGTGGTGGTATATTGGCCTCAACCTCCAAACGCCCCACGCGTGTACACCGTAGGGCTGCAAGACACATTCGCAGACATGCATTCTGAAATACATCCAGCCTCCTCAGTGTTGCGTCCGACGCAGTCCCATACACCGGTGAGCCATAGTCTAAGTGAGAACGAATTAGGGACTTGTACACCATTAATAAAGATTTTCTGTCTGCTCCCCAAGAAGTACCTGATAGGTATTTTAGGACATTGACTTTTTTATGGCAACGAACTAGTAAATTATTTATGTGTGTTTTCCAATTGAGTCTGCTGTCAAAATGCAGACCCAAGAACTTAACTGAATTTTGAAACGGTATCGGCTGACCTTGAAGAGAAATATGCAAAGCGGGAATTTTACGTTGAGTGAAAACTACACCGATACACTTTGGAACAGAAAACTTAAATCCCCACAAAGAGGCCCACGGTTGGACGGAGTCAAGAGCAATTTGAATCTGTTCAGCCGAGAACTGCGCATTTGGCGACGAATGCCATAACGCACAGTCGTCAGCAAAGAGCGAGTATTTAAGATTTCTTGGGACAGGAGTTGATGACAGAATATCATTAATCATAACACAAAATAATGTAGGACTAAGAACACTACCCTGTGGCATCCCATTTTCCTGGACATAAATGTCCGAGAATACGTTACCGGGAAGCTTGACGGAGAAAGTTCTGTCCTGCAAGAAATTATGAACAAAAATAGGCAAGTTACCTCTTAAACCGTGAGCATGGAGTTTCATGAGGATACCGTGTCGCCATGTCATGTTGAAGGCTTTGTGAATGTCCAAGAACACTCCTATCATGAATTCTTTTTTGGCGAAAGCCTCTGAAATGCAATGCTCCAGGTGCATTAAATGGTCCATTGTGCTTCGGTATTTCCGAAAGCTCGATTGTTCACCACTTAACACACCTTTTGCTTTTAAAACAAAAAGCAGCCTTTTGTTGATCATGCGTTCCATGACCTTACAGAGACAGCTCGTGAGCGCAATAGGGCGAAACGCACTGGGGTCCGTAAGGCGACCAGTCTTTTTGGGTATAGGGATAACGTGAGCAAAGTGCCAAGATTGGGGGAAGGTATGAGTGGTCCAGATTCTATTATAAAGGGAGAGTAATTTAGTAAGTGAACTAGGGCCGAGATTTTGGAGCATGCTGTATGATATTTGATCTGGACCAGGACTGGAGCCTTTACAAGATTTCAGGGCAAGGAGGAGTTCATCCGGCGTAAACTCTGAGTTGTAATCAGTGTTTACGCCTCCTGTGGCAAAATTTGGGACTGTTTGTTCTGCTGCCTCCTTCCGGGGAAGGAAGGCAGGGTGGAACGAGGCGGAGCTACTCGCCTGTTCAAACTGCCGGGCTAGTACGTTGGCAATAGCTGGGGGAGTGTCTGAAACATCCCCGTTGGTGATGAGTGTGGTTATTGGAGTGCTTGTTTTTTTCCCGCTAAGGATATGGACTGTGTTCCATACCTGTCCTAGCGGGGTTGTACGGTTTACTGATGCAGTGAACTCTCTGAAAGAGTCCCTCTTAGCTTGAAGGATGACTTTCCTTGCCTGAGCCCTTGCCTTTTTATAGGCCATGAAATTAGCTTGACTGGGCTGCTGGCTGAAATACCTGTATCGCCTATTACGCTCACGAAGTGCTTGTCGGCAATCCGTTGTCCACCATGGAACTCCATGCTTTGTGTGAATTGTAGAAGTTTTCGGAATACATGCCTCAGCGGCGTGTAAAATGGATTGTGTTGCGTTGCTAACCATTGTGTCAGTGTCCTCACCAGATATATCCACATCGGCGATCACACGGAAGGTTGCCCAATCTGCTTTCTTAAAATTAAATTTAGGTATAGGAGGGATAGTGGCAACGTCGCGTGCGTAAGAAATGCAGATTGGTAGGTGGCCATTTCCGTGTGCGTCGTCGCTGACCTCCCAAGATAAGTCAGAGAACATATTTGGCGAGGCCAATGACAAGTCAATGGCAATCGCGTTACCTGTCCGATCGTCTACACGAGTCGCACAACCATTGTTCAGAAGACAGAGGTTTGTCTGTAGGAGAATGTTAACAATCTGTTCCCCACGTACACTTGACCTCTCACTGCCCCATTGCTGATGATGGGCGTTAAAGTCGCCCAAAAGCAGCTTGTTGCCTGGAAGCTGGCGAAATAACGACCTTAAGTCATCATCAGCAATAGGCGTATTGGGAGGCAAGTAGAGAGAACAGATAGCCAGATACGTGCCATTGAATTTCACTCTGTACGCGACTGCCTCCAGAGTGGTATCCAATGTCACTTCTGTGTGTGGTAGTGTTTTATGTGTGTATATGGCCACGCCGTGACCGTTGTGTCTTCTGTACGCATGGTAGTGTTTTAGTACTGAAGGATCAGGATGATCCTCCAGCATCGTCTCTTGTAGGCAAATAATGGACGGCCTGTGTAAGTTCACTAAAAGTGACAAATATGGAAGTTTATTCCGAATACTTCTACAGTTCCACTGTAAAACGTTGAACGTAATGTTTTAAGAGTTATGGGAGTGGCCGTGTTTCTTAGTTTTTTTGCGCTCGGAGGCGCTAGCCGGGGACCTCTCTCGGCCCTTGCAAGAGGAGATCTGCATCGGTTCATCAATAGTTAACTCCCCGGACCTGGTCGAGAGGGAGCGAGCGTGAGAGCCCCTCCTCGATGGCGCGGGAGCTGGGATGACATGAGAGGAGGAATTGCGTTCTAATTTTGTGTAATTTCATTTATTATTATCCTTGTCGTTCTTTTCTTTCTTTGGTGGAGTGGTAGAGACAGCAGAGGCATATTTGGTTTTAGTGGAGGAGGAGGTAGAGATGGAGCTGGAGGTGGAGGTGGAAGTGGAGGAAGAGGAGGGGGAGGAGGAAGAGGCAGGTGTGGTGGTTTTTCTGGTAGTAGGTGTTGGAGGAGTGGATGAGGTACTTTTAGTGAGAGAAACAGCTGGGGCAGGTGCAGCCGGCTGAGGCTCAGTCTGAATCGAAACAGACTTCATCACTGGACGCATCTGTACGCTTGCCGCGTATGAAACGCCTGGAGAAGGCGCGACGTGCGCCTCCTTCACTCGCTTCCTCGCGTCAAAGTACGAGATGCCTTCGACTGCCTTAACGGTACAGACCTCTTTCTCCAGCTTCCAAGCAGGACAATCCCGCGAGAAAGTAGAGTGAGCTTCTGAACAGTTACGACACTTCTCTACCAATGACAAACACTGTTCCGACGAATGACCTTCGCTAGCACACTTACCATAAAAAGAGTGAACCGAACGACAAGCATTTCCGTGGTGACCATAGAGTTGACATTTAAAGCACCGAAGAGGGTTTGGAATATAGGGACGAACGGGAACCCGCTCGTATCCTACATCCACTCTATCAGACAACTTGGCAACAGCAAAAGTTAAAGTGACTGAAGCAGTGTTCCTTCTCGCGCCGTCAACGAATTTAGTGATCTTACGAGCCCCAATGACGCCCAATGACGCATATTATCAACGATTTCGTCTTCCGTCATATCCACAAAATCGCGATGGGAGGCAACCCCCCGACACGAGTTCATGGATACTGGGATCGAAGCTTCAATCTCAATATCATGCATGCGTTGTAGCTTCATTAGGGAACTGACCTGTTTTGAGTTAAATGTTTCAATTAGTAGATCTCCGCTTGCAAGTTTTTTAACATTGGCAACAGTGCCAATGTTTACATCAATTACTTTTTTTATTATAAAGGAATTTACAGTGGATAAGCGGGTCTGGGTCTTTGATTTCAGTGTCACAAATGTAGCTTGGTCATAGGGGATGGTGTGGTTGTCCGTGTCCGTGTGGATGGCCGTGTGGTTGTCGGGGGTGGTCGGTCAGGACCCTCCCTCCCCCTGAAGGGGGGAATGGGGGAGGCGGCGTCAGCCATGGGGTACACCCCCCTCCTGCAGGAGGGGAGCGGGACACAAGCGGGAGGACACCAGGGAGGAGTTTCCTAGAGTCAGATTGTCTTGCCAAACCACTCTAAGGGGGCCGATCGGTGTTAATTCACCCCAAAAGCACGCTCACTGAGGCGAACACTCCGTAGGTGAGAGAGGAAGGACAATCTGACAACCTGACAACAGACACTTACTGTTGTCACTAAGGTGAGGACAATGAGGTAACAAACTCAGTACATGGGTAGAGGGACACCTATATTTATTTAGCTAATCCTAGACCTGAGGGGCCGTCAAAAATGTATTAAACACCCGAAGGTGAAAGACGAAAGCGGCAGGACAACGTGCACTTAGTACAGTGTCTAGGCTCAGTCTGAAGGAATTGATTTTTTTTTTTTTTTTTTTTTTTTTTTTTTTTTTTTTGCCATCAGCCATGGCATAGGCTATGAGGCCATTTAATTTTAAGTTTTACTTATTTTATTCATTTAGTTATTTTATTTTATTTTATTTTATATTATTTTTATTTTATTTTTTTTTATTTATTTATTTATTTATTTATTTTTTTTTTTTTATTTACTTATTAAATTTTATTCCTTTTAATTTATTTAATTATATATTTTTTATTCATTTTATATTTTTATACATAGAAATACATTCATACAAATTCAGACACGCATCATGCACACACATTCATACTTGGGAGCCTGAACCTAAGGCAAAAAATAAAGTCATTAGTCAGGGTAGGTGAGGGACAAATATAGTACATACATACAATGGGGGAGGATACGTACGAATACGTATTTACAATAAACATGGGGAATAATTGACATTTACGCCAGACATATAATACATACTCTCATTCATATCAAAACATATATATATTAAGGGAAGGTGCAGTATATACAAGGTGGTACAATAATAAAAAGCATTGGAATATACAAGTAGGTCATAACTCTTTGATTAAATTGGTCTCGGCCAGGAAAATCATCAGGTTATCGACCACATCCGGATGCTGGTCACCCAGAAGGGTGGTCTGCGTCATCGGAAGGCGGCGGGCCTCACAGCAAGCTGCGAGGGACCGTCGCGCCTCCCGATAACGCACACAGTGAAGCAGGATGTGGTTAATAGAGAGGGTAGTGTGACAGTTGATGCATTGGGGTGGGAAGGCGTGGGCGATGTAGGGGAGCATGTGGGTGGGTAGGGTGCAGCTCATCCTGAGGCGTCCGAGGACCACCTCCTGACGCCTTGTGGGGCGATTGGAGTAAGCCCACTCGCCCAGGATGGGTTTTACTGTGATAAGATGGAGGTTGTCCCAGTGACTTTGCCACAGGAGGTAAACTGATGATTTTGCAGCCGAGAAACATGACTGCAGATCGCAACGGAAGTTCCACGCTCCCTCGAGCTCTGCAGCGGACCTAGCCAGCATGTCAGCCTGCTCATTCCCGTAAATACGCGAATGACCAGGCACCCAAACCAAAGAGAAAGACTTACGGCGTGAATTTAACTTATTAATTATGTTAACTTGGATTTCATTGGCATCCGTGCGCCCTGACTCTATCGCCTGAAGGGCTGACATAGAGTCCGTGAAAATGACAATTACGTTATGATTTGAATTTAGTGCATAATCTATGGCTTTATCAATTGCAAAAAGTTCTGAGGAAAAAACCGATGTATGGGAAAATAGACCGAACCTGAGGGCACATTCACGCGACCAAACACTAGCACCCACACATTCATTCGACTTGGAGCAGTCAGTGTACAAGGTGGAGCGAGGGAGGGAGGCTAGCGACGAGAGCCCGGAAGTGATATCCTATCTCCACTTCGGTCATGGCAGGCTTGTGCTTGGGTAGCCATTTTGTAATGGTGTTGGCTTTGGGCTCCCAAAGGGCTTTTGTTTGTAGTACCATCTGGTCAACACCGTCAAGGTCCACCTCACACCTCTGGCATAAAGTGTGAAGGCGGACCGCTAGTCGACGGTGTCGACCAGCGTGGAGATGGTGGTGCTGTTGAATTAAGTTAGCTGCCATGATACCGAGTGGAGTCTTCCGGGCCGTTGACAGGCCGTATGCCAGTAATAGGCCGTCCCGTCGCACACTTAGTGGTAGTATATTGGCCTCAACCTCCAAACGCCCCACGCGTGTACACCGTAGGGCTCCAAGACACATTCGCAGGCATGCATTCTGAAATACATCCAGCCTCCTCAGTGTTGCGTCCGACGCAGACCCATACACCGGTGAGCCATAGTCTAAGTGAGAACGAATTAAGGACTTGTACACCATTAATAAAAATTTTGTCTGCTCCCAAGAAGTACCTGATAGGTATTTTAGGACATTGACTTTTTTATGCCAACGAACTAGTAAATTATTTATGTGTGTTTTCCAATTGAGTCTGCTGTCAAAATGCAGACCCAAGAACTTAACTGAGTTTTAAAACGGTATCGGCTGACCTTGAAAAGAAATATGCAAAGCGGGAATTTTACGTTGAGTGAAAACTACACCGATACACTTTGGAACAGAAAACTTAAATCCCCACAGAGAGGCCCACTGTTGGAAGGAGTCAAGAGCAATTTGAATCCGTCCAGCCGAGAACTGCGCATTTGGCGACGAATGCCATAACGCACAGTCGTCAGCATAGAGCGAGTATTTAAGATTTCTTGGGACAGGAGTTGATGACAGAATATCATTAATCATAACACAAAATAATGTAGGACTAAGAACACTACCCTGTGGCACCCCATTTTCCTGGACATAAATGTCCGAGAATACGTTACCGGGAAGCTTGACAGAGAAAGTTCTGTCCTGTAAGAAATTATAAACAAAAATGGGCAAGTTACCTCTTAAACCGTGAGCATGGAGTTTCATGAGGATACCGTGTCGCCATGTCATGTCGAAGGCTTTGTGGATGTCCAAGAACACTCCTATCATGAATTCTTTTTTGGCGAAAGCCTCTGAAATGCAATGCTCCAGGTGCATTAAATGGTCCATCGTGCTTCGGTATTTACGAAAACCCGATTGTTGACCACTTAACACACCTTTTGCTTCTAAAACAAAAAATTGCCTTTTGTTAATCATGCGTTCCATGACCTTACAGAGACAGCTCGTGAGCGCAATAGGGCGAAACGCACTGGGGTCCGTAAGGCGACCAGTCTTTTTGGGTATTGGGATAACGTGAGCAAAGTGCCAAGATTGGGGGAAGGTGTGAGTGGTCCAGATTCTATTATAAAGGGAGAGTAATTTAGAAAGTGAACTAGGGCCGAGATGTTGGAGCATGCTGTATGATATTTGATCTGGACCAGGACTGGAGCCTTTATAGGATTTCAGGGCAAGGAGGAGTTCATCCGGCGTAAACTCTGAGTTGTAATCAGTGTTTACGCCTCCTGTGGCAAAGTTTGGGACTGTTTGTTCTGCTGCCTCCTTCCGGGGAAGGAAGGCAGGGTGGAACGAGGCGGAGCTACTCGCCTGTTCAAATTGCCGGGCTAAGGTGTTGGCAATAGCTGGGGGGGTGTCTGTAACATCCCCGTTGGTGATGAGTGTGGTTATCGGAGTGGTTGTTTTTTTCCCGCTAAGGACATGGACTGTGTTCCATACCTGTCCTAGCGGGGTTGTACGGCTTACTGATGACGTGAACTCTCTGAAAGAGCCCCTCTTAGCTTGAAGGATGACTTTTCTTGCCTGAGCCCTTGCCTTTTTATAGGCTATGAAATTATCTTGACTGGGCTGCTGGCTGAAATACCTGTATCGCCTATTACGCTCACGAAGTGCTTGTCGGCAATCCGTTGTCCACCATGGAACTCCATGCTTTGTGTGAATTGTAGAAGTTTTCGGAATACATGCCTCAGCGGCGTGTAAAATGGATTGTGTTGCGTTGCTAACCATTGTGTCAGTGTCCTCGCCAGATATATCCATATCGGCGATCACACGGAAGGTTGCCCAATCTGCTTTCTTAAAATTAAATTTAAGTGGAGGGATAGTGGCAACGTCGCGTGCGTAAGAAATGCAGATTGGTAGGTGGTCACTTCCGTGTGCGTCGTCGCTGACCTCCCAAGAGAAGTCAGAGAACATATTTGGCGAGGCCAATGACAAGTCAATGGCAGTCGCGTTACCTGTCCGATCGTCTACACGAGTCGCACAACCATTGTTCAGAAGACAGAGGTTTGTCTGTAGGAGAATGTTAACAATCTGTTCCCCACGTACACTTGACCTCTCACTGCCCCATTGCTGATGATGGGCGTTAAAGTCGCACAAAACCAGCTTGTTGCCTGGAAGCTGGCAAAATAACGACCTTAAGTCATCATCAGCAATAGGCGTATTGGGAGGTAAGTAGAGAGAACAGATAGCCAGATACGTGCCATTGAATTTCACTCTGCACGCGACTGCCTCCAGAGTGGTATCCAACGTCACTTCTGTGTGTGGTAGTGTTTTATGTGTGTATACGGCCACGCCATGACCTTCGTGTCTTCTGTACGCATGGTAGTGTTTTAGTACTGAAGGATCAGGATGATCGTCCAGCATCGTTTCTTGTAGGCAAATAACGGACGGCCTGTGTAAGTTCACTAAAAGTGACAAGTATGGAAGTTTATTCCGAATACTTCTACAGTTCCACTGTAAAACGTAGAACGTAATAGTTTAAGAGTTATGGGGGCGGCCGTGTTTCCTAGTTCTTTTGCGCTCGGAGGCGCTAGCCGGGGACCTCTCTCGGCCCTTGCAAGAGGAGATCTGCATCGGTTGGTCAATAGTTAACTCCCCGGAGCTGGTCGAGAGGGAGCGAGCGTGAGAGCCCCTCCTCGATGGCGCGGGAGCTGGGATGACATGAGAGGAGGAATTGCGTTCTAATTTTGTGTAATTACATTTAATGTTATCCTTGTCATTCTTTTCTGTCTTCTTAGCTGGAGTGGTAGAGACAGCAGAGGCATATTTGGTATTAGTGGAGGAGGAGGAGGAGGAGGAGGAGGTAGAGGTCGTGGTGGAGGAGGAGGTGGAGGAGGAGGAGGGGGAGGAGGAAGAGGCAGGTGTGGTGGTTTTCATGATAGTAGGTGTTGGAGGAGTAGATGAGGTATTCGTAGTAAGAGAAACAGCTTGGGCAGGTGCAGCCGGCAGAGGTTCAGTCTGAATCGAAACAGACTTCATGACTGGACGCATCTGTACGCTTGCCGCGTATGAAACGCCTGGAGAAGGCGCGACGTGCGCCTCCTTCACTCGCTTCCTCGCGTCAAAGTACGAGATGCCTTCGACTGCCTTAACGGTACAGACCTCTTTCTCCAGCTTCCAAGCAGGACAATCCCGCGAGAAAGTAGAGTGAGCTTCTGAACAGTTACGACACTTCTCTACCAATGACGAACACTGTTCCGACGAATGACCTTCGCAAGCACACTTACCACAAAAAGAGTGAACCGAACGACAAGCATTTCCGTGGTGACCATAGAGTTGACATTTAAAGAACCGAAGAGGTTTTGGAATATAGGGACGAACGGGAACCCGCTCGTATCCTACATCCACTGAAGCAGTGAACTGAAGCAGTGTTCCTTCTCGCACCGTCAACGAATTTAGTGGTCTTACGAGCCCCAATGATGCCCTGATCATACATGTTATCAATGATTTCGTCTTCCGTCATATCCACAAAATCGCGATGGGAGGCAACGCCCCGACACGAGTTCATGGATACTGGGATCGAAGCTTCAATCTCAATATCATGCATGCGTTGTAGCTTCATTAGGGAACTGACTTGTTTTGAGTTAAATGTTTCAATTAGTAGATCTCCGCTTGCAAGTTTTTTAACATTGGCAACAGTGCCAATGTTTACATCAATTACTTTTTTTATTATAAAGGAATTTACAGTGGATAAGCGGGTCTGGGTCTTTGATTTCAGTGTCACAAATGTAGCTTGGTCGTAGGAGATGGGCCGTGTGGTTGTCGGGGGTGGTCGGTCAGGACCCTCCCTCCCCCTGGAGGGGGGAGGGGGGGAGGCGGCCTCAGCCATGGGGTACACCCCCCTCCTGCAGGAGAGGAGCGGGATACAAGCGGGAGGACACCAGGGAGGAGTTTCCTAGAGTCAGATTGTCTTGCCAAACCACTCTAGGGCGGCCGATCGGTGTTAATTCACCCCAAAAGCACGCTCACTGAGGCGGACACTCCGTAGGTGAGAGAGGAAGGACAATCTGACAACCTGACAACAGACACTTACTGTTGTCACTAAGGTGAGGACAATGAGGTAACAAACTCAGTACATGGGTGGAAGGACACCTATATTTATTTAGCTGATCCTAGACCTCAGGGCCCGTCAAAATACAAATAACACCCGAAGGTGAAAGACAATAGCGGCAGGACAACAAGTACACAGTACCGTGTCTGGGCTCAATCTATAGGAATTGATTTTTTTTTTTTTTTTTTTTTTTGTTTTGCCATCAGCCATGGCAGAGGCTATTAGGCCATATAAATTAAATTTTGAACTCATTTTTTATTTATTTATCAAATTTTATTTATTTTTTATTTTTTATTTATTTATTTATTTTTTTTTTTTTTATATATATATATATTTTTTTTTTTTCCCTTTAATTTATTTACATATTTGTTTGTTTGTTTGTTTGTTTGTTTGTTTGATTTTTTTTTATTTTATTAATTTTATGTTTGTACATAGAAACGAAAAAAAAAAAATAAATAAATAAACAAGAATATATTCATACAATTCCAGTCACGCATCATGCATACACATTCATTCTTGGGGCCTGAACCTAAGGCAAAACTAAAGTCATTAGTCAGGGTAAGTAGGGGACAAAAATGATACATACATATAATGGGGGAGGATACGTACGAATACGTATTTACAATAAATTTGGGGATAAGTGCATGACATTCACGCTAGACACATAATCATTCATTCAAAACATATTTATAATAAAGGAAAGTGCAGTATATACAAAATGTCAATAATAAAAAAGAAAAACATTGAAATATACAAGTAAGTCATAACTCTTTGATTAAGTTCGTCTCGGCCAGGAAAATCATCAGGTTATCGACCACATCCGGATGCTGGTCACCCAGAAGGGTGGTCTGCGTCATCGGAAGGCGGCGGGCCTCACAGCAAGCTGCGAGGGACCGTCGCGCCTCCCGATAACGCACACAGTGAAGCAGGATGTGGTCGATAGAGAGGGTAGTGTGACAGGTGATGCATTGGGGTGGGAAGGCGTGGGCGATGTAGGGGAGCATGTGGGTGGGTAGGGTGCAGCCCATCCTGAGGCGTCCGAGGACCACCTCCTGACGCCTTGTGGGGCGGTTGAAGGAAGCCCACTCACCTAGGATGGGTTTTACTGTGTGAAGATGGAGGTTGTCCCAGTGACTTTGCCACAGGAGGTAAACTGATGATTTTGCAGCCGAGAGACATGACTGCAGATCGCGACGGAGGTTCCACGCTCCCTCGAGCTCTGCAGCGGACCTAGCCAGCATGTCAGCCTGCTCATTCCCGTAAATACGCGAATGACCAGGCACCCAAAACAAAGAGAAAGACTTACGGCGTGAATTTAACTTATTAATGATGTTGCCTTGGATTTCATTGGCATCCGTGCGCCCTGAGTCTATCGCCTGAAGGGCTGACATAGAGTCCGTAAAAATGACAATTACGTTATGATTTGAATTTAGTGCATAATCTATGGCTTTATCAATTGCAAAAAGTTCTGAGGAAAACACCGATGTATGAGAAGGTAGACGGAACCTGAGGGCACATTCACGCGACCAAACACTAGCACCCACACATTCACTCGACTTGGAGCCGTCAGTGTACAGGTGGAGCGAGGGAGGGAGGCTAGCGACGAGAGCCCGGAAGTGATAGCCTATCTCCACTTCGGTCATGGCAGGCTTGTGCTTGGGTAGCCATTTTGTAATGGTGTTGGCTTTGGGCTCCCAAGGGGCTTTTGTTTGTAGCACCATCTGGTCAACACCGTCAAGGTCCACCTCACACCTCTGGCATAAAGTGTGAAGGCGGACCGCTAGTGGACGGTGTCGACCAGCGTGGAGATGGTGGTGCTGTTGAATTAAGTTAGCTGCCATGATACCGAGTGGAGTCTTCCGGGCCGTTGACAGGCCGTATGCCAGTAATAGGCCGTCCCGTCGCACACTTAGTGGTGGTATATTGGCCTCAACCTCCAAACGCCCCACGCGTGTACACCGTAGGGCTCCAAGACACATTCGCAGACATGCATTCTGAAATACATCCAGCCTCCTCAGTGTTGCGTCCGACGCAGACCCATACACCGGTGAGCCATAGTCTAAGTGAGAACGAATTAAGGACTTGTACACCATTAATAAAGATTTTCTGTCTGCTCCCCAAGAAGTACCTGATAGGTATTTTAGGACATTGACTTTTTTATGGCAACGAACTAGTAAATTATTTATGTGTGTTTTCCAATTGAGTCTGCTGTCAAAATGCAGACCCAAGAACTTAACTGAGTTTTGAAACGGTATCGGCTGACCTTGAAGAGAAATATGCAAAGCGGGAATTTTACGTTGAGTGAAAACTACACCGATACACTTTGGAACAGAAAACTTAAATCCCCACAGAGAGGCCCACTGTTGGACGGAGTCAAGAGCAATTTGAATCCGTCCAGCCGAGAACTGCGCATTTGGCGACGAATGCCATAACGCACAGTCGTCAGCAAAGAGCGAGTATTTAAGATTTCTTGGGACAGGAGTTCATGACAGAATATCATTAATCATAACACAAAATAAAGTAGGACTAAGAACACTACCCTGTGGCACCCCATTTTCCTGGACATAAATGTCCGAGAATACGTTACCGGGAAGCTTGACAGAGAAAGTTCTGTCCTGTAAGAAATTATAAACAAAAATAGGCAAGTTACCTCTTAAACCGTGAGCATGGAGTTTCATGAGGATACAGTGTCGCCATGTCATGTCGAAGGCTTTGTGAATGTCCAAAAACACTTCTATCATGAATTCTTTTTTGGCGAAAGCCTCTGAAATGCAATGCTCCAGGTGCATTAAATGGTCAATCGTTAAGGAATTGAACTTGGCGAAGGCTTTATATAGTCCGGCGCCAACGCCATCTATGAATCTTTAAAAAGGTTCCATAGGCTTCACTCGTTAACTACTTTTGAGTTTAAGTTTACTTTACTTGTTTTATTCTTAATTAAATAGTTATTATTTGCATTTAGTTGAATTATTAATAGTTCTATTTATTTATTTGACGATTGAATGAAACTTATTTTGTATTCAACAACCGTTACTTCAAGATTCATCCATACTTGAATCTTTGCTTGTTTAATTTATATTTTAAAGGCCTATTAAGGACTAGTTAATTCTCTAATCCTTATTCCTTCTTTTTATATTTCTAACAGTGTAATTCACCGTGGTTTGGAGTATCATGCACTGAAATCATGATCGTTAGTTATTAGCCTCAGTTCAGCTCAGAGCTCATAGACCATGGTCTGTGGGTAAGGCTGAGACCTCTCACACATCACTCACTCCCATCATCTTACTCAAAGGGGACAGTAATCGCTCCGTTAGTGAAAAATTCTTAGCGACCTGAGGGTTAGAACACACACCTTGCCGGGTTAAAGGCGGAAGTCGTTACCGAGGAAGCAATGTCTATGCGTGTGGGCGCGCGCCTGTGTGTGTGTCTGTGTGTCTGTGTGTCTGTGTGTGTGTGTGTCTGTGTCTGTGTCTGTGTCTGTGTCTGTGTCTGTGTGTGTGTGTGTGTGTGTGTGTGTGTGTGTGTGTGTATGTGTGTGTGTGTGTGTGTGTGTGTGTGTGTGTGTGTGTGTGTGTGTGTGTGTGTGTGTGTGTGTGTGTGTGTGTGTGTGTGTGTGTGTGTGTGTGTGTGTGTGTGTGTGTGTGTGTGTGTGTGTGTGTGTGTGTGTGTGTGTGTGTGTGTGTGTGTGTGTGTGTGTGTGTGTGTGTGTGTGTGTGTGTGTGTGTGTGTGTGTGTGTGTGTGTGTGTGTGTGTGTGTGTGTGTGTGTGTGTGTGTGTGTGTGTGTGTGTGTGTGTGTGTGTGTGTGTGTGTGTGTGTGTGTGTGTGTGTGTGTGTGTGTGTGTGTGTGTGTGTGTGTGTGTGTGTGTGTGTGTGTGTGTGTGTGTGTGTGTGTGTGTGTGTGTGTGTGTGTGTGTGTGTGTGTGTGTGTGTGTGTGTGTGTGTGTGTGTGTGTGTGTGTGTGTGTGTGTGTGTGTGTGTGTGTGTGTGTGTGTGTGTGTGTGTGTGTGTGTGTGTGTGTGTGTGTGTGTGTGTGTGTGTGTGTGTGTGTGTGTGTGTGTGTGTGTGTGTGTGTGTGTGTGTGTGTGTGTGTGTGTGTGTGTGTGTGTGTGTGTGTGTGTGTGTGTGTGTGTGTGTGTGTGTGTGTGTGTGTGTGTGTGTGTGTGTGTGTGTGTGTGTGTGTGTGTGTGTGCGTGCGTGCGTGCGTGCGTGCGTGCGTGCGTGCGTGCGTGCGTGCGTGCGTGCGTGCGTGCGTGCGTGCGTGCGTGCGTGCGTGCGTGCGTGCGTGCGTGCGTGCGTGCGTGGCTGGCTGGCTGGGTGGGTGGGTGGGTGGGTGGGTGGGTGGGTGCGTGCGTGCGTGCGTGCGTGCGTGCGTGCGTGCGTGCGTGCGTGCGTGCGTGCGTGCGTGCGTGCGTGCGTGCGTGCGTGCGTGCGTGCGTGCGTGCGTGCGTGCGTGCGTGCGTGCGTGCGTGCGTGCGTGGGTGGGTGGGTGGGTGGGTGGGTGGGTGGGGGTGGGTGGGTGGGTGGGTGGGTGGGTGGGTGGGTGGGTGGGTGGGTGGGTGGGTGGGTGGGTGGGTGGGTGGGTGGGTGGGTGGGTGGGTGGGTGGGTGGGTGGGTGGGTGGGTGGGTGGGTGGGTGGGTGGGTGGGTGGGTGGGTGGGTGGGTGGGTGGGTGGGTGGGTGGGTGGGTGGGTGGGTGGGTGGGTGGGTGGGTGGGTGGGTGGGTGGGTGGGTGGGTGGGTGGGTGGGTGTGTAAAAAATGACCTATCCACTCATCTCATAAAGGTTCGCAGTGACAGAAGTTTCAAATCATATTTATACTCACGTCCTTTTCCCATTTAAAGATGAACTGTTGTTCGTGTGAATATGCTTCCCTCATAAATGAAGCCTTGTCGCCCTCTCTCCTCTTTTTTTATCAAGGTCGCCGCATCCTTGTTCTCCTCTTCCTCGTTCTCTTCTTCCTTCTTCCATTATAGGACAAATTAATATGTAGCAAGAAGTAAATGTGCTGTTTGAGAGGTGTCTAAGAGGTGGTACATGGCGCTCACTGCTCGTTTGTGTCAGCTGCTTCACATCAAGACTCAGAAAGATAAATGTGCGTCCTGGAAGCGAGGCTGGCTGGGAAAGCTTCATGAGATGCAGTAAAACTTTTATATAGAAAGGATCTGTTTGAACGCAAAAACCTTGAAAATATTTGATACAAGCACAAATCTGGATTGTGCAAAATTAACACGTTCTCTCTCTCTCTCTCTCTCTCTCTCTCTCTCTCTCTCTCTCTCTCTCTCTCTCTCTCTCTCTCTCTCTCTCTCTCTCTCTCTCTCTCTCTCTCTCTCTCTCTCTCTCTCTCTCTCTCTCTCTCTCTCTCTCTCTCTCTCTCTCTCTCTCTCTCTCTCTCTCTCTCTCTCTCTCTCTCTCTCTCTCTCTCTCTCTCTCTCTCTCTCTCTCTCTCTCTCTCTCTCCTTATCTATCTATCCATTTATAGACATACCCATAGACATAGCATACCCAAACTGCTCGCTTCAGTTTAGGTAGTTGCTGCAAAACACAATAACAGATTGTACAATGTGCTGATAATCTTTGTTGTTTTCCTTGCGTAATTGGAGGACAGGAATCAACTCGTTCGCACTTTGAAATAATAATAATAATAATAATAATAACAATAATAACAATAGTAACAGTAATAGTAAAAAGAAGAAGAAGACGAAGATGACGACCTAGAGAGGCACTTTGATTAGCACAAGTACCTAAGCCGCCGCCATTTATATTTGTGAGGTTTTTTTCCTTGAAGTCTATACCTTGGGTACGGGGTAATGTTAGTAAGGTTTTACGTAGTATAATTATTACCTTCGAAGTCGGAGAAGGTAATAGTTACAATTCGGAGAAGCCATAAACCTCTAAGATCGTTGGGCAAAAAGCCTGCGTCTTCCAGCGACAGGGCACTCCTATATCATCATACACTATTTATGGCAATTCAAGCTCGTGGCACATGAGCGATATTTTCTTGTATTGTTTGGTATCCTACTACCAAGTGATGGCTGTAGTGATAGCAAAAGGGTCGATTAGACTACGAGCAT
Source organism: Cancer borealis (assembly GCA_036785275.1). Classification (NCBI taxonomy): domain Eukaryota; kingdom Metazoa; phylum Arthropoda; class Malacostraca; order Decapoda; family Cancridae; genus Cancer; species Cancer borealis. The sequence goes on along the minus strand of JAXIVD010002366.1, from coordinate 45,201 downwards.
CTTCCACTGGCATCTTCCCGCAACCAAACAAACAATGGATCGAGAAAGACGACGTCGTCTTGTTACGATTGGCATAATGTATGTGTTTTGGCACATTATTTACCAAGAAAATGCCTCTGGACTCGCTTTTGGCTTCGAAGAAGAAAGACCGAGAGCATATATTACAGACTGGGGAGGGAATTGCGCCTAGAAGATTCTTACGGCTGAACAGAGACCACGATCTGTTGAGGCGTCTAACACCTCTAATAGAAAAGCAGAATGCCAACAAGAGAGAAGCTATTTGGTAACTGGATCTTAGAAAAAACACTTGTTTTCTCTTAGTATATCACATAGAGAAGTTACAGAATCTCTTGACCAACCGGCATTAGTAATTTCTCTTTACTTCGTTAAAAAGACCAGAAATGTGTAGTTCGTTCAGTGGTTTGTGTGGCTTTGTCTGCTCCAGTACCTAAGCAAAGATGCCATATATATATATATATATATATATATATATATATATATATATATATATATATATATATATATATATATATATATTCCAATTTGAGTATTAACTCAAACCCGTTCTTGTCGCGGGTTAGAGTTAATACCCAAGTTGGAGTTACCAACTTCATGCCCGTAGGCCACGCCCCCTTATTGTTTATGCATTCTGATTGGTGGAAGTGACAGCCAATCACCGTGTTTGCCTGTAACTTAAGCCAATCAAGATGGATAAATTATGAGGGGGCGTTGCCTACGGGCATGATGAGCTACAACAGAGGGTATTAATAGAGGCCTCACTCTGTAGTCTGTCATTACAGTCTTCGTCATTACATTACATTAACTCTGTCAAATAACAAGCAAGACGGTTTGCCCGTCACCTTTTATCTCTAACTGTACTACACTTTCTTACTTTACTACTCTTCCAATCTCCTTTCACCCATCTTTTCTGTCCAAGTCTGTCATTAAGAATTATGTTTCCAAGTTATCAAGTTCGTCCCGTGCGGTGCGCGGCTTACGCTGCAGAGCCTCGGCTGAGGCTAACACGCCTGGAGCTGAGCGTCAGAAAGCGAAACCGGCGTTTCCCTTGGTTCACCAAGAAACGCATTGTTTTCGCGTTTCGATTTCAGCAGGACGGCTAGCTGAACATTGGCCCATCTAAGTGGGAAAATGTGACGCCATGCTGTATGCTAGACTTCGAAGGCCTTCGTAAGTTGAAGGCTGACTTGCCTCTGAAGCTGAAGGTGTGGACTAAGAGGTGCAAGGGGAAGGTGGTGTTGCAGACCAAACTGGGAGACTTTTTAGATCACCTGGATTCCTGCTCCACCCCAGCCACCTTCAAGCTCACGTCTACTGGTGACTCCTTCACCTTTGCCTATTCCGTACATGAACAAGAGGTAGTAGAACAGGTGCAGGAGCTACTAGAGGAACTTCTTGTCAAGGCGGCCACAGCTTCTGTCGAAACAGGGGCAACTTCTGCAGCAGACGCCGTGCCTTTTGCTGCAGATGAAGGACTGGTGACTCAAAATGAAGAAGAGGCAAGTGTATGTACCCCGGCAACAGATGGAGAATGGGTAACTTTTGTAAGTAAGTCCACCGGGGCGACATGGAATCTGCCGGCACACACGCAGGCAGAAAAGGATGCAAGATGGCGGGGATCCGGTGCGTGGACAAACGAAGACGACTTGCTGGATGGAGAATGGGTAACTTTTGTTAATAAGTCCACCGGAGCGACATTCAGACTGCCGGCACACACACAGGAAGAGGAGGAGGCCAGATGGCGGGGACCCGGTGCCTGGACGAGCAAAGAGGACTTGTTGGATGATAAGGCGCTGGAAATCATTGCCAGCATCAAAAGCAAGCCTCAATCGAACAAGCGACGAGGCATCTTAGCATTCCACGTCCAGCAACAGAACCACAGGATACCCATGCCCCCGATAGACATTTCAAACGGCTCGTGGAACCATACGTCGCACCAAGCTGGACAAACGATGCTTCCAGTCACCAAATGACTTTTAGTCCAGCACTGACACTCACACCAAAACTACGTAATCTGCACAACCATCGCTACGTCACATCAAGAGCGTTCCGTTTGTCAAAAACATTCTCGTGGTATTTATATTTCCTGCTGTTGATGTTGTGGTTGAAAGGAGCCGAAGGGACGCACTTATTTCTGGATTAAGATGTGAACTGATGTGCTCACGTGGGACAGTTCCAATGCTGATGTCCTTTTAAAAACCTGCTCCTCATTTCACTGTCTCAATCTTCAAAATACATTTTCCTTGCAAGCTTCTTTTCTTTGTTGATACAACAACAATACTAATTAAGCAAATAGACATGATGGGTGACCATGGAGTTCAAAAAACTCACCCAGCATACCCAAACTGCTTGCTCAGGGAAGAAAGTTACACGCTGTTGTATTTTTCAATAAAAAACAAAAATTTTATTTTATTTGAATAAAAATAGAAAAACGCATATTTTAAATGTTTTTTACTGTAGATTCTTCTATTTCCTCACTTCGCTGCTTCTAATACCTGTGTGAGATATTGTAAAAGCCAAAAATTATATTTCATTTGAATAAAAATAGAAAAACGCACATTTTAAATGTTTTTTTTTATTGTAGATTCTTCTATTTCCTCACTTCACTGCTTCTAATATCTGTGTGAGATATTGTGAATGTAAACTATTTGACTTTTCAACCGGTGTGAGTTAGAAAGAGGAGGTAGAAAGGAAGTTAGGAGGTAGAAAGGGAGGTAGGAGATAGAAAGGGTTGATGCCTACGACCCCTGAAAATTTCATTCCGATCCCTCCAGTGGTCTAGGAGATAGAAGACAGACGAACGGACAGATGGGCAGACAGACAGACAGACGGACAGACACAGATACAGACTCAGACAAATTTTGGATGGGATCGTATTGTAACTTCCATACTTCTCGCTTCGCTCGCAGTTTGATATAATGATAATAATAATAATAATAATAATAATAATAATAACAATAATAATAATAATAATAATAATAATAATAATAATAACAATAATAATAATAATAATAATAATAATAATAATAATAATAATAATAATAATAACAATAATAATACGATAATAATAGTAATAATAATAATAATAATGATAATAATAATAATAATAATAATAATGATAAATTGTTTAATTTGTAGTGACCGTAGGGCCACAAAACTATGTTTATTGGAATAAAGATTGCGTCAGCACCATTAGCAGTTTCGACTTGACAGCTGAAGCGAGAGGACGTGCGTGCTCCTTCTTCCGGTCAGCCAGGTGTAGTCAGGTCAGGTTAGGTCGGACCGCGCGTCGGGCCCGACCACGTGTTTTGAAAGACAACGATGGCTTCCAACTACAGTGCTGCCATGATCCCCGCCGTGTCCTTGGGTGCCGGATCTGGGATGGGGAAGCGGGCCTTGGATCTGTCCACCTCCGACTCCCCACCGCCGCAATCCACCCCCAAAAAGGCCGCCCGAAATCTCGGGCGTGAGTTGGCTCACGCTGACGAGGACCACAGTGAAAATAGTGATTGTGATAGTGATAGCGGGGCGAGCGAGCCCTCTCCAGTGATCGACCTCTCCTCGAACGAGGGGCGCCAGGAAGGCGAACAAGGCCAAGTGGATGCAGAGCAGGGCGATGGCTGGACCCTAGTGGAGAGGAACGGCCGAGCTGCTCTCCACCAGATCCCCCCGCGGCCCAAGTTTAAGCTGGCCTCCCTCGGAGACCACGAGACCGCCTATCAGGCCATCACGGCGCTAGAGGAGGAGTATTCTGCACTGTAGATGGAGGTAAGGCCCAACCTCAAGGCGGAGTACGTCCTCACCCTCAAGGACGAGGCCTCCGCGACCTTCCTACGACGACTCGCCGAGGAAACAGGGTGCTCCTCCTTGACCCCAACCTGAGGAGGTACAAGGTGGTGCTCCAGCGCTACCCCGTTGACCTCCCCCTTGGCACAAGGCCAATGAACCCACCACAGCCAAGTGCCCCAACTGTGGGAAAAAAAGCATCATGCTTGGAACCCGCAGTGCACTGAGAGACTCCAAAGGATGCGGAGGCCCCCCCAGGGACAACGGCATCAACAGGAGCAACCACGTGGCGGCCCCCAGCATCCACAGCGGCGAGAACCACCACACGACCAGCATCAGCGCGAGCAACAGCGGCAACATCGCTCTGTTCCCGCCCTGCCGCATGAAAGACCAGCCTGGGTCAGCCAGGCTCCCCCCACCCGGGACCCCACCCCCTCCCAGGCCAGAACAGATGGGAGACAGCCACCGCCCGGGAACGAGGCCGCCGCCGCCGTTAATCCCCCAGCACAGCCACTCCCCCAGAGACAAAATGGCGCCAGGTCCCGCCGCCGCCGTGGCCGCCCACGCAGCAGCAGCCAACGGCGTCAGACCCAGCCTAACAACGCCCCTGCCGCAACCTCCGCGACGCCACCAGTAGAGCTTCGCTAGGCGCCACCCGCGGCATCGCCTACAGCACTGTCCACGGCATCGCAGGCGGCTAGCGGGCGCACCACGAGTGCCTTGGGCGAGGAAATGCGTGGCCTGGTGTGTGTGATCGTGGAGAGGCTAGTGGAAGAGGTGAGGCGGCTCATCCTCAGCCGGCCGGAACTCATCGCTCAGGAAGACGTGGGCGAGCTTTTCCTCCAGGAAGCGGCGGCCGCCATCACAGGAGGCGCCTGTCACCCACCGACAAGACAGAGGGAGCTCGAGCAGCGGCCCACGCCACCAGCGGACCAACCTCGTCAAGAGGGAGGGGCACAGTGACGCCACGACCACTCCCGCGGCGCCACCGGCGGCCGCCCCCAGGCTCTAAATCCTACAGTGAAACGTGCAGGGACTCCGCCCCAAATGACACCAGGTGCTACAGGCCGTGGTCGAGGAAGACCTCGACGTGGTCCTCCTCCAGGAGACACTGGCGCCAGCCGACTTTGAATGGAGGGTGGCGGGATACACTCTCCACTCGCTGGCCGCCACGCCTTGGGGCGCCCGCGGCTGCTTGGCGCTGGTGAGGAGCGCTATCCCTCACCGAAGGGTTCGCCAACCAGTGCACTGCGGGGACGGTGTGGAGGCCTTAGCGCTGGAGTTAGAGATAGGAGGTGTCTCGCTCACGGTTTACAACCTGTACAGGAGCCACAGACACCTCTTGGAGGCGGGGGAACTGCTTAGGCTGGCCGAGCACTCCAGCCTCCTGGTGGCGGGCGACTTCAACGCCCACCACCCCGTACTGCGGTCAGTGTCTCCCACCAACGAGACGGGCCGCCACCTTACAGTGCTGCTCGAGGAGCTCTCTCACGTCAGGCTCCTCAACAATGGGGAGCCCACCCACACCCGGGGAGGACGGCTAGACCTCACCTTCGCGTCAGATGACCTGACACCTGGTGCTACTTGGCAGGTGCATCCCACCCTCACCAGTGATCACTACGCCATCCTCACCACCCTGGCGGTGGCGCCGCCCGTCCCGCCGCGACCACCACCACGTTGGGACGTTAGGAGAGCCGACTGGGCCAGGTTTCAGGCCGGCCTGAACGAGTGGTGGGCCGCCTACGAGCTGCCGGGAGACCTGCACCGACAGGAGAGGGACCTGACGGTGACCATCCAGAGGGCAGCCGACGCCGCCATCCCCAAGATCTCCCCAGGCCGCCGCCGCCGCCCGGACTGGTGGTTCTACTGCGAGGAGGTGAGAGAACACAACCACCGCGTCAACATCCACCGCAAGCTGTACAGGAAGCAGCCAAACCCCACTACCCTGAGGCTGCTGCAGGAGGTTGCGAACCGCGCCCGGGTGGTGTCTCAGCGAGCCAAAGAGGCAAAGTGGCTGCAGTGGTGCGCCACCTTCAGCCAGCACACCTCCCTGGGCCAGCTGTGGAGAAGTGTGCGTACCGCCACGGGTGCCACCCCTCTCCGCCCTCCAGCCCACCCACACCCGGAGCAGGAGGCGGAGAGGATTGTGGACACCTTCACCGAGCGAGGCTCCAGCACCCAGCTCCCTCCCCGCACGCGCTACCTCCAGCAGCAGCTGCGGCCACTCCGCGACGAGGCAGTGAGGGACGCCTGCGAGGGACCTGACGCCGCTGACGTGCCCTTCACCCCCCAGGAACTGGCCAGGACACGGATGAAAGGACGCGACACGGCCCCAGGGGCAGACGGAGTGACGTACTCGATGCTGGCTCATGTTGGGCCAGCCGGGGACGCCGCGCTGCTGTCCCTGCTCAATGAGTCTTGGCTGGCGGGCCGCCTGCCTCCCGCGTGGAAGGAGGCGGACATCCAGCCAATCCCCAAGCCCTGGGAACCCGCTAAGCTGAGGCCCATCTCCCTCACCAGCTGCGCCGCCAAAACCGCCGAGAGGATGGTGTTGTCCCGCCTGCAGTGCCGCGTGGGTGCCCTCCACCCCGACGTGTTTGGCTTCACCCACGGTTTAAGCACGGCGGACAGCATCATCACCCTCCTGAAGCGGGTCAACCACCGCCCCACAGTCGCAGTCTTCCTCGACCTAGAGGAAACGTTCGAGCTGGCCAGCCCCCACGCCATCCTCGCCGCCCTCGCGGGGAAGGGGATTCGAGGAAGACTGCTCGCTTGGCTCCGTGACTACCTCCAGCACCGCCGCGCCCGGGTTAAATTCCAGGGCCACAAGTCCAGCTTCCGCGAGCTCGAGAACGGGACGCCCCAGGGCGGCATCCTCAGCCCGTTCCTTTTCAACCTGCTGATGGAGCAGCTGGTTGACCTCCCCTTCCAGGAAGGCACCGTGTTATTCAGCTACGCGGACGACCTCGCACTCGTAGTTACCGGGCGGGGCAACTACCTCAGCGGGGCTCAGCGGGCGCTGGACCTCATCACGGCTAAGTGCGAGGAGCTGGGCCTCAAAATCTCAGCTGAGAAGTCTCGAGCCATGGCCATCAGAGCAGCCACTCCGGCCGACCGGCTGAGCGTCCAGGGCATCGGACTGGCCTGGACTTGCTGCTACTAGTACCTCGAGATGTGGCTGGACTCACGACTGTCCTTCGCGGCGCAGCTCACATACCTGAGGGAAAGGACGCAGGCCAGGCTGATTGTCATGAGGGCCATGACGCGGCCTGGCGCGGGGGCTACCTACGACGTCCTCCGCTTGTACTACGTGCAGGCGATGCGCTCCTTGGTAGACTACAGCGCACCCGTCCTCACCTCGCTCTCCCCCAGCCAGCAGGCGCGACTGGAGGTAGTGCAGAACAGCGCGATGAGGACCATGCTGAGGGCGCCAAGGTGGTGCAGCGCCTGCGTGATGCAGAGCGAGGCCAAACTGGTGCCCCTTGCCACCAGGGTGGACTACATCGCGACCTGCCAGGTGGCCCGGATCCTTCACCGCGACGCGGAGGGCCTCGTGCAGCGGAGGCTCCGGATGGCCGCGAGTGCCTCCGTGGTAATCCATGGCTCGCCAACACCTCACAGGCCGCTAGCGTCCTCGGCGGCGTGGAAAGTTGGTCCTGGCAGTGGCAGGAGGCCGATGTCCCCGCCCCCATCTTCCGCGCCCCGCTCCCGTGGGAGCCACCCGTCGCGGAGTTCACCGCTACACCCCTTCCAGCCAGCAAGGCCCTCTGCATCCCCCAGGAGATGCAGCAGTGCGCTCTCATGGCCATGGAGGAGATCACGGAGCCGGGCGGTGCTGTTTACTTCACCGACGGCTCTGTGGATCCTGAGTACGGTACGTCGGGCGCCGCGGCCGTCACCGGGGGCACGCAGTTGTCGTGGAGGACGTCGGACCACTGCTCTTCCCTCCAGACCGAGTTGGTGGCCATCCTCCACGCTCTCGAGCACGCCCACCGTCGACCAGGGGCGACGGTGTTCATCTACACAGACTCCCTGGCCGCGCTGGAGGTCCTGCAGCAGCCACACCACAGCGACAACGTGCGGCTCGTCACCTCCATACTCGGCAGTCTGCAGAGTCTGGTCGCGTAGGGGAGGCGGGCCAGGCTGCACTGGATTCCCAGCCACGTGGGGATTCGGGGCAACGAGGCTGCTGACGAGGCCGCCAAACGAGCCGCCGCAGGCCCCACCAACACCAGGCACGTGCCGCCCAGCCGGCAGCAGGTGAAGGCGCGGGCGAGGCGAGCAGCGGCCCAACACACCCATCAGAGGCACCGGGAGCTGGAGGCCAGCAAGAGGCAGGCGGCCTGGTACACCGCCGCCACGGAGTACCTCCCCCTCGATGCCACCCGGCAACAGCCTAGAGAGGACGGCGTGCTGCTACAGCGCGTCAGGCTCGGGTACTGCACCCGGGAACAGCTGGGCGAAGACTTTGAGGGACAGGAGTGTGCCCACTACGGAAGGCACAGCCGTCTTCCGTTGGTGCACTACCTCCTGTCCTGCCCCGCCACCGCCCGCCTGAGACCGGTGCCAGCTGCAGCCGCTCAACCTGCCGCCGGCGGCCTCTTGAGCAGGCGCGAGGTGAAGGCTGCCCTCCTGGTCCGTCACACCCCTCCTGACCTGTTGCTGGAGGTGCTCAGAGCAGCACCTCCTCCTCGCTGACCACTGCTGCCCCACCCCGCCACACCACCACGTGTCCCTCTCGGAGCGGGACAGGCGCTCCCTCACTGGCGGGCCGACGCCCGCATTGTACTGTGCAAATTCTATATATATTGACCTTATGTATGTGATTTTGTACTTGTACAATAAACCTAAACAAACAAAAGATAATAAATAACCTCAACTGGAGATAGAGTTTTCCTCTCTCCAGTCGATCAACTAGCTACACAAGCACTCCCTTTTCCTCTCTCCAGTCGATCAACTAACTACACAAGCACTCCCGAGCGCCAGTTCTTACAAATATAAGAGCCATCTGTGTATTAACATATTTTATTAAGTTAGGCATGTACGTACATATCACAATATAGGATAAGCTGGACCTACTACCTGGAAGTAGGAGAGCCCTGCTTACATAGGTAGATAAATCAACATATCATAAAAACTTAAATAGTTGTGTCATTCAAATCAATAACCTCTATATAAGTGTGGATGAGGGACCTGTTCCCATGACCACACAGTTGGCAGATTGTAGGTCATGAAAAAGATATCTATTAAGGAATGACTCTGTGGAAGCCCACCCTCCCAGTTCTTGCACTCTGGTTAGGGAGTGTGACTTGAGGAATGTTAGTGAGGCTACAATGCCTCTAACCGAGTGAGCCCAGGGTGAATTCCCTGGGTCTGCTATTTCTATCACGACACAGTAGCTTAGAAATCGATCTACGGCATAGTGGGTTGTGGGATCTAGAATTATAGAAAAAGTGTTCCTTGCTAAACTCCTGTGTCGCCTCTATTATTATTATGTCTTAGTGGCTTGCACTGGACAGAGTGGCAGATATTGTCTCCCTTCTACCAATGCTGGTACTTGTAGGGGGGCCATAAGGCTATCTGCCCTCTCATTCTTTGCCAGAAACTTAGGGGAAGGAGCCAAGGTTAGAATGGTCCCCCTCGACCGAAGTTTGTGAAGCTTGGGTGTCTTGTCAGGGCCGCTAGTTGGGAGGCTCTGAAGCCAGTAGCGAGTGCAAGGAGGAATATGGATCTCTGGAGTTTGGTATCCTCTGATTGGTCCTCGGCCAAGGCTGCGAGTGAGGCCAGTACTTTGCGGAGTGACCACTTGGGGGAAGTCCTCGGTCCCGGTAGTATGCTAGCCCTTATGCCTTTCTTAAGTAGCTGTAGTATCCTCTCCTCTATCCGAATGTGGTGAGCTTTATTAGGATATCCGTCCTCAGTTTGAATCCTGATGGGTCGGACGAATCTGGTGAGGACAACCTGATTTTCCCATCTGCAAAGAAAGGTTTCCAAGACGAAGGAATGGGAGTCCAGGCTATAGGGAGGAACTGGATAGTGACGGGTTCGTTAGTCGATGTTCCCCCTTTGTCATCCAGTGAGGCCGAGGTTGTGGGAGAAGGAGGTGAGGCCGAGGCCGGAGCCGAAGTAGAAGGCTGCGGCATCGGGGTGGCTCCAGGTCGACTGGACTCCAACGGGATCGGGGGGAAGGTAACCTCTTTTGGTTGAGATGACTCTACCCCCTCCTCTCTCAGAGATGTTCCAAAGAAGGAGTGGTCATGAGACTGTTCCCGATCAGAAGGCATCTCCTGGGAGACAGTAGCTAGCCCTTCGAGTGCCAGTGATGGTTTGGGTACCGATACTCTGTCAGTGAGCTTGGACTCTATCATTCTTGACAGGAGGTCAGGCAAGGAAGACACCAGGTCCTGAATCTGAGACGAGAGGGAGTCCACAGAATCTTTGGATGCCGAGGGGGTGGAAGAATTTGATTTCTTCCTGGGAGGGGAGGCCGAGGACGAATGGTCACGGCGTCTCCTCCTTTTGTCTTTTTTATCCCTGGACCGTTCCCTCGATCTCTCCCTCGACTTGTAACGAGAGGAGGACAGAACCGGAGAGGGTCTAGAGATGGAGGGAGTGGGTGTGGCAGGTCTAACAGGTGCGACCTCCTCCACTTCCGTATCTGAGTATTGAGAAGGGATGGTCTCGGTGGTGGACCTATCTGAAGATATGGTCCTCTGTTTCCTGATGGTAAGAGAGCTGCCCAGGTCTGAATTCTTCCACGTCACACTCATCCCTAGTTTCACCAACATTTTCCTCGCTCTCGTCCATGCTTTCCTCAGAAGAGCAGAAGACTCGAGGAAATGGCGTTGTTCTTGAGGGGCGTCCTTGAGTTCTTGAACCCATGGGGAACACACCTCACACGCCTCTGGGTCGAACCCTTCCCTGGACCAGCAGGCGGCGTGGAGAGAACAATGACGGTGGCCGTCCGTGGAGACACGGACCCCACATCCTTGTGCCAGGCACAGTGCAGTCATGGACTGAAAGAGATAAGAGGGATCAGGAAAAACCTGAGAGGGAATCCCCCGGTCCTCGAGCGAGGCCGAGGCCGAGGACCCAAAACAAAATACTAAGTTGAGTAGAGGTAGTAGGGGGAAAGAGAAGACAAAGGAGTGAGTCGAAAAAACAGCGGAACACGTGGTGGTAACAAAGCTAAATAGAAATAAGAGTCTAGATACAGCTAAAACAGAGTGAGTTTGGAGTCCATAGCGAATAAGTCCTGATAACTAAAATTCACTGAACAGGATATTTTGAATAGAAAACCCCCCACTAACAGAGAACCCCTTGACACACGAATATAAATTTAAACCGAACAAAAATTCGTGAGCAAAAGGAAAATAAGGGTATTCCAAAAGAAAAAACCCTGACGCGATGAAAATAAAAAAACCCTACCCGGTGAAATTCAAGAATATGAGAACGGAATTCCCAAAATTCAGTGAATGGCGAATATGAAAAACAAAGATTCGCTATAAGGGTATCCCAAGAAGGGAAAAACATCCTCACCGACCCGTGACAAAAATTATCAGTGGGACAGAAAAAACGAATATGGGAAGGGCAGAACTCTTACCCAAAATTCGAAACAGTTAGGATATCCGAAAGAGAAAATACACAGCGTCAACACAATAAAATAACACACCAAACTCGCTCAGCCTAGTTCCTGCTGGCACCAGGAATCTAACAACACACAATAGTCTAAACTACCACCTAGCCCTTAGCAGAAGGCTCAGGGACCATCACATGGGGAAATAAAACAGCAGAACAACTTACCATATCACTAGAAGAGAAGTGTCGAGTAGCGCAGACGAAAGATACAACAAAAGACAGTGGCAGGAGTAGAGAGACGACTAGTGACTAGAGCCGGTCTGCTGAAAGAAAAAATGAGCGTCAAGCCTGCCACGTAGCGGTGAGTGGCTGGAGGTGGGGTAGGGGGGCAGGAATATTGTTGGAACACTTTAGTTTTCTTTTGTTTTGTCAAGCACTAGCCTATGGTTTTACCATAGATGATATTTGGGATAATATAAGCGGACCGATGCTTAGAGTACCTGGGGATATTCATGTATATTATTCTCATAGCTAATGGTGCTGACGCAATCTGGTATATCCAATAATACTTCTATTTCCACCACAGACAACTAAATAAAATATACCTTTCTGGTAATTCGAAGCAGTATCTAGCTGTTTGTATTTTATATAGATTAGCTTTTAAATATTCTATATCCAGTTTCCTTCTTTTTAACGCAAGAAACATCTACAGACAAATAAAATAAAAATCAATAATAGAAATAAAGAAAAATAAAGCAACATACTAATAATTTATTTATCATTGTGGGCTGCAGTGCTATAATTACACCCACGGCTCCTGGTGAACGCTAATCATTGTCCTGAACTCTATCAGTCATCAGGCGTGAAGGTAATGAGTTCCCTGATGGTAACACCGTGTTTAATAAATGTGATGGTAGTGGTCATATTTTTTTTTCCTCTCTCTCTCTCTCTCTCTCTCTCTCTCTCTCTCTCTCTCTCTCTCTCTCTCTCTCTCTCTCTCTCCTCTCTCTCTCTCTCTCTCTCTCTCTCTCTCTCTCTCTCTCTCTCTCTCTCTCTCTCTCTCTCTCTCTCATATCCAGACACGCAGTGCAATATGATAGATTCATTAAAAAAACACCACCATCGCCTCTTTGAAGTAGATATCCACGAAGGTGTTACTGATGCGGCGGCGGCGGCGGCGTCCTGCCCGTGGGATTGGCTTAATATTAGATTTTATGGATATACTCTCTCTCTCTCTCTCTCTCTCTCTCTCTCTCTCTCTCTCTCTCTCTCTCTCTCTCTCTCTCTCTCTCTCTCTCTCTCTCTCTCTCTCTCTCTCTCTCTCTCTCTCCTCTCTCTCTCTCTCTCTCTCTCTCTCTCTCTCTCTCTCTCTCTCTCTCTCTCTCTCTCTCTCTCTCTCTCTCTCTCTCTCTCTCTCTCTCTCTCTCTCTCTCTCTCTCTCTCTCTCTCTCTCTCTCTCTCTCTCTCTCTCTCTCTCTCTCGTGCATGTTCTCCAGCGTCTTATCTAGTTAATGTCCCGTCGTGGATAGGGCTGACTGGTCGTTTTGTAAGACTGCCACTGGTGATTCCACGTCAAACCTTTTTCTCCTCCAAGCGATATATCGGACTCGTTTATCTTAACCTTGAGTCAAACCTTGTTGCTACGTTCTGTATATGAGGGATGGTGATGCTGTCAGATCAGGAGGTCGTTCGATGCTCTGACTGCCAGGTGAACATTGGTGAGATGGATTGTGTATAAGTGTGTTTTCTTAAAAGCTTGTGTAGAACTAATAGCTATAGATGCAGTGGTGTTAACTATAAATTGAGATGAGCGTTGTAGTTTGAAGGCAGTGTTTTCCGTGTAGATGTCTTCTAATATCTTCACATGTGTTTCTCTACCCTCTGTCTTTTGAGAGTTTCATGGCTGCTGAGGTTTCCACTGAGTCAGAAGCCCATTCATAGTCTGTAAAAGTCATGCATATCGGTTTAATGTATTCTTGATTAATGACTAGATGTGGTCAGTTGTTGAATAACTACTCCGGAATCCTGCTTTTTTATTTATTTATTTTTTCTTTTTATGCTAGTTTGAGTCCAGCGTTGCAGTATTCCTATTCGTGAACACGTTTGTAAGAAAATTGTGCTCTACAGACAGTAGACTTATTGGACGATAGTTTTTTCAGGTCTTTGATGTCTCCTGTCTTGTGAATTATAATTATTATAGCAGTTTTCCAAGTACTTGGCACGGAAGAAGTTTGTAAGCATTTGGTAAAAATTGTAGTGAGTTTGTCTAGTGGAAAATCGCTTGCACCCATCATCAAAGTCAATCGATAAGCCATCTGCACCTCCTGCTTTGCTCATCCCTTTTGTGCTTTCTTTGTTTCACTCGTGTTTACACAGAGTACTTCAATGTGTATAGTTTCCATGCTGAGGTCTTGAGTTTATCTACCAATCATTGCTATACAATTTTCTATAAAATTCCTCTGCTACCTTGATCACCTCATCTCTATCATTTGTCATCTGACCTTGTTCATCTTTTAAGACATACAGTTGCTTTCTGCCAATGCCAAGTGTTCTCCTTGGTATCTTCATACCTGCACCCTTGTTTACAGTTTCCTCAATCATTTTTATGTTGTAATTTCAAATGTCATTAATTGTTCTCTTATTATTGGTTTTATACTGTTCAACCTCTTCAATTATGTATTACATTGTCTTTTTAATCATTCTGCTGCGCTTTTTAAGAGGTCTGTTGGGGCTGTTGAGAGTTTTTTGCTGTTTTTTAGGGTATTTTCTCATCTACTTCTAATGCTGATTCTAAGAATACATTAGTGGGGTTGTCATACACTGTCTATGTTTCCATTCATCTCGTCTACTAGTTGTGAGTCCTTGTTCTGTAGTTAATTGCAAACTCAACTAAATTTTTTTTGACTTAAGGTATTATACTTCTTCATTCTGAATATCTTCTCTTATTCTCTCTTTAAGTCTAGCGTTAGTTTACATCCCACGATCCTGTGGTTACTTGACTTTAATAAACGTATTTGATACAACCACATTTTTTACTTTTTTCAAATTTTCAGTAATAATGAAACCGATTCCATGCTTAGTTTCACCGTTCAAGTTTTGACATGTCCACTTCATGCTTGCCTTATGATCAAAGATTTTTTTTCTTTTTTCTGTATCCTATCTTTTTAACCCTTGATGGCGACCAAGACTTTTGACCAGACCATGACTCAGCACATGTTACTTTGTCTCCTGATTCGCCACCGCTTGATATACGGAAGGCTTCATTATTTGTTGTTAAAAACAATGAGATCCTAGCGTCAGGGTCTGGAGCAAGCTGCACAGGAATATTTACAATGGGTTTTCATGATTTCGGTGTTTCCTGTACCTGGAAAGGATTGATTAGTACAGAAACACTGAAGTCTTCAACAAATTGGAAAATAACGATTCATGCAAAATATACTATTTGATGTAATACCTAGAACATTTCTGATGTTCTTATACTCAATAAGTAGTACATTGTTTTGCCTCCCAGGATGTACCAACATTAGTGATGGTCTAGTATAATAAATTCAATATAATTACAAATCCGCTGGCCCGACTTCGATCCCGAACGAGGACAGTCGGCACATAAGAGGTCACCCAGCTGTTCATCCTCCCAAACGGATTGCTCAATAAATGGGTACCTAGGTTAAATCTGGGGAAGGTAAACTATGGAAACTCGGATGTCACTATGGCCCTGTGTCCCGGGGTAATGGATTAATTTCCACCACAGACGCAAAGGCCAATGCGACGGGAGATGAGCGGCCGCAGCTACGCGCGCGCAGCTACAGCCTGTGCACCACTTTGACCTTTACGTATGCCTCTTTATATACCATATGTATTGTCTTAATACTATTTTTGCACAATTATTTACATTCTAGTAATGTATGTAAAATGTGTTATTATGGATTTTCTTGGTATAAATAATTGTGATAAGAAATAGATAAAGCCAGATGTCGCCAGAACACAATCTGAATTAAGCGACATCTCCAAGGGCGACTGTATACATGGTATTTCCTTTTTTCTGCTTTCTGTTGTCAGGTTGTCGGAGGGAGAGGTGGGTGGGGAGAAAACCTTGTTCTGTTTTATCCAATTCTCCTATAATACTGTTTTAGTAATAGTATGAAGCCCAGCAGATACCCTAGTTATAGACCAACAGGTCTTCTGGTGTCTGCTCTTCTTGTGTACATTCTTATGTATAAATTTTTCTTAGAACCTGTTCTACTATGCAGCATCTGACTTCGTTAACTTGTGATAATGTTTGCATTAGATAGCATTTACTCCGCGTTAAGGACACATCACTTAATTTGGATCATATGGTCTGTGTGGTCTGATTTTCTATGTAATTCTGTTATTATTATCTCTCTCTCTCTCTCTCTCTCTCTCTCTCTCTCTCTCTCTCTCTCTCTCTCTCTCTCTCTCTCTCTCTCTCTCTCTCTCTCTCTCTCTCTCTCTCTCTCTCTCTCTCTCTCTCTCTCTCTCTCTCTCTCTCTCTCTCTCTCTCTCTCTCTCTCTCTCTCTCTCTCTCTCTCTCTCTCTCTCTCTCTCTCTTTTTTTCTCTCTCTCTCTCTCTCTCTCTCCAAATACAATTGAAAACTTTAACGCTTTTCAAGATAAGATTGTATATGCATGTTTTCATATAAAAACAAAATTCATTTCTAGTAAAAGACTACAAAACCCTTGGATTTCCAGTGGCTTAACTGGAATTCTATAAAGTACAAATGTAACTATTTAAGAGCTATAAACTGGGTTTAGTAACACATTCTTTCTATAAACACTACCGTAATCATGTCACAAAACTTATTAAAGAAGCAAAGTCTAATTATTACCATCAAATTTTTTGTAATTTCAGAAATAATACTAAAAAAATATGGAAAACAATAAATTAATTTAGAAATAATTCTAATTTGAAACACACATAACAACCCTACAATATAACAATTCAACTTTAAATAAGCCCCTTGACATAGCTGAGGTATTCAATAATTACTTTGCATTGCCCCAGAACTAAGCGATAGACTACCTAACTCACACATAAACCCAACTCATTATCTAAAAAACAAATTTCAAAATTCTATGTTATTGCCAGCAATATCTACCTATGATGCAAAATTACTCTAAGATCACAAAAAAATAAAAACTCTAGTGTAAATGAAATTTCAGTTTCAGTACTAAAACACAACTCTGATATATTTTCCATACCGTTGACCATTCTTTTTAATCAATCTATCACAACAGGGACTTTCCCTTCTATACTAAAAAAAGCAAAAGTCACTCCTATCCTGAAAACTGGCCCGAATAATAATCCTAAAAACTACCGCCCAATCTCAATCTCAATATTTTCTCAAAATTTTTTGAATCCTTGATGAAAAACTTCCTAATGAGCTATCTAGAAAAAAGAACATTCTAAATCCAATGCAATTTGGATTTAGGCGTAATCATAACACTTTCCAAGCACTAAACCTCTTTTCATCCGATATTTACTCCGCTCTCGACAACAAGCTATCAGTCTTGTTTGTATTCATTGATTTTGCTAAAGCTTTTGACACTATTAACCACAAAATTCTTTTAGACAAACTATATTATTATGGAATTCGTGGTTCCATCCACTCATGGTTTACAGATTACCTAACAAACAGAACCCAACAAACTGTATTTGAAAGTGAACTTTCCAAAATTAAATAATAATCACCTTGGAGTTCCTCAACGCAGGATCCTAGGCCCAATTCTTTTTTTGATTTACATAAATGACATATCTGATATATTTACACACTCTAAAACCATCTTATTTGCAGACGACATGACACTTTACTTAGTTGGTCCACACCCAGAACAATTGATTACAACTGCAAACAAAGAACTACATCAATTATACCAATGGTGCATATCCAATAGACTTACCATTAACACTGATAAAACATTCTTTATGTTGTTTACAACTAAAAAATACCACCAGCTACCTCCACTCCAGATTAATAACGGCAATATATCAAGATCCTTCCACATTAAATTCCTTGGCGTAACCTATGATGAATCTATGAATTTTAAACTTCACATTGAAAATCTCACCTTACGAATATCCAGACTCATAACTTTATT
>JAXIVD010002366.1:0-27502 GCA_036785275.1 Cancer borealis | reverse complement strand
ATAACAATCCTACAATATAACAATTCAACTTTAGATAAGCCCCTTGACATAGCTGAGGTATTCAATAATTACTTTTGCAGCATTGCCTCAGAACTAAGCGATAGACTACCTAACTCACACATAAACCCAACTCATTATCTAAAAAACAATTTTCAAAATTCTATGTTATTGCCAGCAATATCTACCTATGATGCAAAAAATACTCTAAGATCACTAAACAATTAAAACTCTAATGTAAATGAGATTTCAGTTTCAGGACTAAAACACAACTCTGATATATTTTCCATACCGTTGACCATCCTCTTTAATCAATCTATCACAACAGGGACTTTCCCTTCTATACTAAAAAAAGCAAAAGTCACTCCAATCCTGAAAACTGGCCCGAATAATAACCCTAAAAACTACCGCCCAATCTCAAATCTCAATATTTTCTCAAAATGTTTTGAATCCTTAATGAAAAACTCCCTAATGAGCTATCTAGAAAAAAAGAACATTCTAAATCCAACGCAATTTGGATTTAGGCGAAATCATAACACTTTCCAAGCACTAAACCTCTTTTCCTCCGACATTTACTCCGCTCTCGACAACAAGCTATCAGTCTTGTCTTTATTCATTGATTTTGCTAAAGCTTTTGATACTGTTAACCACAAAATTCTTTTAGACAAATTATATCATTATGTAATTCGTGGTCCCATCCACTCATGGTTTACAGATTACCTAACAAACAGAACCCAACAAACTGTATTTGAAGGTGAACTTTCCACATTAAATAATAATCACCTTGGAGTTCCCTCAAGGCAGTATCCTAGGCCCAATTCTTTTTTTGATTTACATAAATGACATATCTGATATATTTACACACTCTAAAACCATCTTATTTGCAGACGACATGACACTTTACTTAGTTGGTCCACACCCAGAACAATTGATTACAACTGCAAACAAAGAACTACATCAATTATACCAATGGTGCATATCCAATAGACTTACCATTAATACTGATAAAACATACTTTATGTTGTTTACAACTAAAAAAAATACCACCAGCTACCTCCACTCCAGATTAATAACGGCAATATATCAAGATCCTCCCACATTAAATTCCTTGGCGTAACCTATGATGAATCTATGAATTTTAAACTTCACATTGAAAATCTCACCTTACGAATATCCAGACTCATAGCCTTACTTCATCAAATTAAAGATTTAATGCCCCCATATGTATTGAAGTGTATATATTATGCCCATATCTACCCACTACTTACCTACTGCAATCCAATATGGTGCACCACATATCCTACCTATCTGATACCACTTCAACTTCAACTCAAAAAATTGTTAGAATAATCACAAATAGCACTTACTTAGAACATACACGACCCCTGTTTAAACAAACTCAATTGCTAAGATTAGAGGACATAACAAAAATTGCTATATCCACTCTAATGTTTAAAAAAAAAATTTTCTATGCAAAATGTCGTCCCCGTCCATAATCATGATACCCGTCATTGTGACCAACTGCGTCCTCGCCCCCATCGCATCTCAAAGTACCGTCAATCCACATTATACTTAGGACCTGTTTATTGGAATAATATCCCTCCTAACATTAGAAATTCACCATCTGTGCCTAAATTCAAAAACAAACTAAAACGACACATACTAAGTTATTACTGATACTTGCCATTTAATGTTCTCTCCCTTCATTGTACCTCATTCCATGTCTGAGGCCAATTCAATGTCCACTAATGGTAATATATTGTACTTTTCATTAAATTGTATATGCTGTATGCATCATGTGTATAATCCATAATCCTTAATCAAAATTTTGTTTATTATGTTCATTCTTGTATTCTATTACTAGCTCCATTTTTTGTACAAAAATAACAATAATACATATCTATACTTGAATGTATGTAAAATGATTAATTCTTTATTTTATCATTGTATACATATACATGTGTATGTGTGTTTCTGTGTATGTATGTATGCCTATATGTTTATGTAAGTGTGTATATTTATGTGTGTATAGTTTTTTCTTCTTTTTTTTCTTATAAATTTTCTTAGATTCACCTATGTATTAGTTAAACTTCTTGTTTATATTATTTAATTACTTATTGTGTATTGTTTATTATATTAAGTTTAGTTTAGTTTAGTTTTAGTATTTAGTTTTGCCTGAAAAGCTAACGCTTAAAAAAAGGCTAGCCGTATTAAATGAACCATAGAATATGTAATACAAAGTATGTAAATGGCTATGAATAAATGTTCAAATGTTCAAATGTTCAATGTTCAATGTTCTCTCTCTCTCTCTCTCTCTCTCTCTCTCTCTCTCTCTCTCTCTCTTTCTCCCTCTCTTGCTCCGCACTATTCTCACGTCCTGAGAGCATCACTAGACCCCGCTGCACCCCTGCTGCACCCTGCACCCTGCTGCACCCCGCTGCTTGACCCCGTTGGTGGTGAAGCCTGTGCTCTCGCCAGGAGCCGCTGTGCCACGGTTCCATAGTGAAGTGAGCGGGTCCAGGATCTTTCGATTTCTCACGTCGAAGAGGAGATCGAAATTTTGCAGGAAATCGGCGCCAAGGATGAGTTGCGAAACTGCTGCAACTTAGAACGTCCAGGTGAACGATCAGTGGAGGTTGAGCCCCAGCTGTAGTGTCTGCCGCTTAAAGACCGGAATCCTCGTGCCATTAGCTGCAAAGAGGTGGGTCGTCGGTGGCAGCGACTTCTGGCAGTGTGTGGCGGGCAGGACACTAACTTCGGCGCCGGTGTCGACTAGGAAGGTGGTGCCGGTGAGACGGTCGAACACGTGCAGCAGCTTCGTGATTGGTTGGCGGATGTGATGCGCCATCAGCACCCACCGGTCCCGTTTAAAGACTGGCCGTGAAAAATGCAAGGCTTATGGCACTTGATGGCATCACTTCCGAAGCGGTTGTGGAAGTAACAGACGCCGGGAATGCGTGCAGGCCTGTCCCTCGACTTGGAGCGATAACGGAAGCGTCGTGGTGACGGGGAACGTGGCGACCTAGAGCGTTGGCGTATAGAGTCGCTGAGTCGCTCCTCCAACATGTTCACCTTTAGAGTTAGCTGTGATATTAGGTGAACTAACTGCTGTGTGTCGGATGTTGAGGCGATGTTGGCGACAGATGGAAGAGGCTCTGCTGGCATGGAAGCCATGTAGTCGTCCGCTAGCTGGGCAAGGTCATTCAGCGGCAGCTTATCCTTAACGCTGAAGAGGTTGCGTTGGAGGGCTGGAGGCAGCCGTTGGTAGAAGAGGTGGGTGAACAGGGTTGTGTCGAAGGAATCGAACCTGTCACCCAGAAGCCTTTTCATACGACGGAGGAGGTCAGACAGCTTCTCGTTACCAAGCTCCTCCTTCAACAGCAGCGCCTGAAGGCGAATGGAGACTGAAGACTCCAGGCGGGCAAGGACGGCCTTCTTGAGGTCTTCGTAAGGCGTGTCGGAGGAAGAAGCACTGGCGACAGTGTTCGAGACCTGGGAGACTGCATCAGGTGGCAGGTAGGTACAGGCGTGTCTGAACATTGTAAGGCTGGTGTCGATGTTATGTGCCTTGAAGTTTACCTCGAAGATGGTGAACCAGAGGTGTGAGTCGTGGCTAGTGAAGGCAGGCGCGCGGAAGGCGGCGGCGGCCTGATGGGAGCCTGGGTTTGCCATCCTGGTGTCGTGTGGTGCTCGTGTGGGGGTGGACTGGCTGTGGGTGGGTGGCGGTGGTGGGGACGATAACACACCGCGAGACAAGGTGAGGAGAACCTTGTCACGGAGGCGTTGACTGCGTCGATGAGGGTCTCCTGGGCGCGGGAGAAGGCGCCGGCAAGGCAGTCGAGGGCCGGGAGCCACGGTGGTGATGGTTAATCACAACCGGACGGTCACACTGTCACGTTTGTTTGTTTGTTTAGGTTTATTGTACAAGTACAAAATCACATACATAAGGTCAATATATATAAATTTGCACAGTACAATGCGGGCGTCGGCCCGCCAGTGAGGGAGTTCCTGTCCCGCTCCAAGAGGGACACGTGGTGGTGTGGCGGGGTGGGGCAGCAGTGGTCAGCGGGGAGGAGGTGCTGCTCTGAGCACCTCCAACAACAGGTCTGGGGGTGTGTGATGGACCAGGAGGGCAGCCTTCACCTCGCGCCCGCTCAAGAGGCCGCCGGCGGCAGGTTGAGCGACTGCAGCTGGCACCGGTCCTAGGCGGGCGGTGGCGGGGCAGGACAGGAGGTAGTGCACCAACGGAAGACGGCTGTGCCTTCCGCAGTGGGCACACTCCTGTCCCTCAAAGTCCTCGCCCAGCTGTTCCCGGGTGCAGTACCCGAGCCTGACGCGCTGTAGCAGCACGCCGTTCTCTCTGGGCTGTTGTCGGGCGGCATCGAGGGGGAGGTAGTCCGTGGCGGCGGTGTACCAGGCCGCCTGCCTCTTGCTGGCCTCCAGCTCCTGGTGCCTCTGATGGGTGTGTTGGGCCGCGGTTCGCCTCGCCCGCGCCTTCACCTGCTGCCGGCTGGGCGGCACGTGCCTGGTGATGGTGGGGCCTGCGGCGGCTCATTTGGCGGCCTCGTCCGCAGCCTCGTTGCCCCGAATCCCCACGTGGCTGGGAATCCAGTGCAGCCTGGCCCGCCTCCCCTGCGCGATCAGACTCTGCAGGCTGCCCAGTATGGAGGTGACGAGCCGCACGTTGTCGCTGTGGTGTGGCTGCTGCAGGACCTCCAGCGCGGCCAGGGAGTCTGTGTAGATAAACACCGTCGCCTCTGGTCGACGGTGGGCGTGCTCGAGGGCGTGGAGGATGGCCACCAACTCGGTCTGGAGGGAAGAACAGTGATCCGACGTCCTCCACGATAACTGCGTGCCCCCGGTGACGGCCGCGGCGCCCGACGTACCGTGCTCAGGATCCACAGAGCCGTCGGTGAAGTATTCAGCACCGCCCGGCTCCGTGATCTCCTCCATGGCCATAAGAGCGCACTGCTGCATCTCCTGGGGGATGCAAAGGGCCTTGCTGGCTGGAAGGGGTGTAGCGGTGAATTCCGCGACGGGTGGCTCCCACGGGGGCGGGGCGCGGAAGGTGGGGGCGGGGACATCGGCCTCCTGCCACTGCCAGGGCCAACTTTCCACGCAGCCGAGGACGCTAGTGGCCCGTAAGGTGTTGGCGAGCCATGGATTACCACGGAGGCACTCGTTGTCCTGTGCCACGGCCATCCGGAGCCTCCGCTGCACGAGGCCCTCCGCGTCGCGGTGAAGGATCCAGGTCACATGGCAGGTCGCGATGTAGTCCACCCTGGTGGCGAGGGGCACCAGTTTGGCCTCACTCTGCATCACACAGGCGCTGCACCACCTTGGCGCCCCCAGCATGGTCCTCATCGCGCTGTTCTGCACTACCTCCAGCCGCGCCTGCTGGCTGGGGGAGAGCGAGGTGAGGACGGGTGCGCTGTAGTCTACCAAGGAGCGCACCGCTTGCACGTAGTACAAGCGCAGGACGTCGTAGGTGGCCCCCGCGCCAGGCCGCGTCATGGCCCTCATGACATTCAGCCTGGCCTGCGTCCTTTCCCTCAGGTATGTGAGCTGCGCCGCGAAGGACAGTCGTGAGTCCAGCCACACCCCGAGGTACTGGTAGCAGCCAGTCCAGGCCAGTCCGATGCCCTGGACGCTCAGCTGGTCGGCCGGAGTGGCTGCTCTGATGGCCATGGCTCGAGACTTATCAGATGAGATTTTGAGGCCCAGCTCCTCGCACTTGGCCGTGATGAGGTCCAGCGCTCGCTGAGCCCCGCTGAGGTGGTTGCCCCGCCCGGTAACTACGAGAGCGAGGTCGTCCGCGTAGCTGAGCAACACGGTGCCCTCCTGGAAGGGGAGGTCAACCAGCTGCTCCATCAGCAGGTTGAAAAGGAACGGGCTGAGGATGCCGCCCTGGGGCGTCCCGTTCTCGAGCTCGCGGAAGCTGGACTTGTGGCCCTGGAATTTAACCCGGGCGCGGCGGTGCTGGAGGTAGTCACGGAGCCAGGCGAGCAGTCTTCCTCGAACCCCCTTCCCCGCGAGGGCGGCGAGGATGGCGTGGGGGCTGGCCAGCTCGAACGCTTTCTCTAGGTCGAGGAAGACTGCGACTGTGGGGCGGTGGTTGACCCGCGTCAGGAGGGTGATGATGCTGTCCGCCGTGCTTAAACCGCGGGTGAAGCCAAACACGTGGGGGTGGAGGGCACCCACGCGCCACTGCAGGCGGGACAACACCATCCTCTCGGCGGTTTTGGCAGCGCAGCTGGTGAGGGAGATGGGCCTCAGCTTGGCGGGTTCCCGGGGCTTGGGGATTGGTTGGATGTCCGCCTCTTTCCACGCGGGAGGCAGGCGGCCCGCCAGCCAGGACTCATTTAGCAGGGACAGCAGCGCGGCGTCCCCGGCTGGCCCAACATGAGCCAGCATCGAGTACGTCACTCCGTCTGCCCCCGGGGCCGTGTCGCGTCCTTTCCTCCATATCCTGGCCAGTTCCTGGTGGGTGAAAGGCACGTCAGCGGCGTCAGGTCCCTCGCAGGCGTCCCTCACCGCCTCGTCGCGGAGTGGCCGCAGCTGCTGCTGGAGGTGGCGCGTGCGGGGAGGGAGCTGGGTGCTGGAGCCTCGCTCGGTGAAGGTGTCCACGATCCTCTCCGCCTCCTGCTCCGGGTGTGGGTGGGCTGCAGGGTGGGGAGGGGCGGCACCCGTGGCGGTACGCACACTCCTCCACAGCTGGCCTAGGGAGGTGTGCTGGCTGAAGGTGGCGCACCACTGCAGCCACTTTGCCTCCTTGGCTCGCTGAGACACCACCCGAGCGCGGTTCACAACCTCCTGCAGCAGCCTCAGGGTGGTGGGGTTTGGCTGCTTCCTGTACAGCTTGCGGTGGATGTTGACGCGATGGTTGTGTTCTCTCACCTCCTCGCAGTAGAACCACCAGTCCGGGCGGCGGCGGCGGCCTGGGGAGGTCTTGGGGATGGCGGCGTCGGCTGCCCTCTGAATGGCCGCCGTCAGGTCCCTCTCCTGTCGGTGCAGGTCTCCCGGCAGCTCGTAGGCGGTCCACCACTCGTTCAGGCCGGCCTGAAACCTGGCCCAGTCGGCTCTCCTAACGTCCCAACGTGGTGGTGGTCGCTGCGGAACGGGCGGCGCCACCGCCAGGGTGGTGAGGGTGGCGTAGTGATCACTGGTGAGGGTGGGATGCACCTGCCAAGTAGCGCCAGGTGTCAGGTCACCTGACGCGAAGGTGAGGTCTAGCCGTCCTCCCCGGGTGTGGGTGGGCTCCCCAGTGTTGAGGAGCCTGACGTGAGGGAGCTCCTCGAGCAGTACTGCAAGGTGGCGGCCCGTCTCGTTGGTGGGAGACACTGACTGCAGTACGGGGTGGTGGGCGTTGAAGTCGCCCGCCACCAGGAGGCTGGAGTGCTCGGCCAACCCAAGCAGTTCCCCCGCCTCCAAGAGGTGTCTGTGGCTCCTGTACAGGTTGTACACCGTGAGCGAGACACCTCCTACCTTTAGCTCCAGCGCTAAGGCCTCCACACCGTCCCCGCAGTGCACTGGTTGGCGAACCCTTCGGTGCGGGATGGCGCTCCTCACCAGCGCCAAGCAGCCGCGGGCGCCCCCAGGCGTGGCGGCCAGCGAGTGGAGAGTGTATCCCGCCACCCTCCATTCAAAGTCGGCTGGTGCCAGTGTCTCCTGAAGGAGGACCACGTCGAGGTCTTCCTCGACCACGGCCTGTAGCACCTGGTGTCGTTTGGGGCGGAGTCCCTGCACGTTCCACTGTAGGATTTGGAGCTTGGGGGCGGCCGCCGGCGGCGCCGCGCGAGTGGTCGTGGCGTTACTGTGCCCCCCCATCTTGACGAGGTTGGTCCGCTGGTGGCGTGGGCCGCTGCTCGAGCTCCCTCTGTCTTGTCGGGGGATGACAGGCGCCTCCTGTGATGACGGCCGCCGCTTCCTGGAGGAGAAGCTCGCCCACGTCTTCCTGGGCGATGAGTTCCGGCCGGCTGAGGATGAGTCGCCTCACCTCCTCCACCAGCCTCTCCACGATCACACGCACCAGGCCACGCATTTCCTCGCCCAAGGCACCCGTGGGGCGCCCGCTATCCACCTGCGATGCCGTAGACGGTGCTGTAGGCGATGCCGCGGGTGGTGCCGTGCGAAGCTCCACTGGCGGCGTCGCGGAGGTTGCGGCAGGGGCTTTGTTAGGCTGGGTCTGGCGCCGTTGGCTGCTGCTGCGTGGGCGGCCACGGCGGCGGCGGGACCTGGCGCCATTTTGTCTCTGGGAGAGTGGCTGTGCTGGGGGATTAACGGCGGCGGCGGCCTCGTTCCCGGGCGGTGGCTGTCTCCCATCTGTCCTGGCCTGGGAGGGGGTGGGGTCCCGGGTGGGGGGAGCCTGGCTGACCCAGGCTGGTCTTTCATGCGGCAGGGCGGGAACAGAGCGGTGTTGCCGCTGTTGCTCGCGCTGTTGCTGGTCGTGTGGTGGTTCTCGTCTCTGTGGGTGCTGGGGGCCGCCACGTGGTTGCTCCTGTTAATGCCGTTGTCGCTGGGGGGGCCTCCGCATCCTTCGGAGTCTCTCAGGGCACTGCGGGTTCCAAGCATGATGCTTTTTCCCGCAGTTGGGGCACCTGGCTGTGGTGGGTTCATTGGCCTTGTGTCGACCAATGCACTCCGTCGGGTGAGACCCGCTGCACACCCCGCACCTGGCTGAGTGGGCACACCTTACCTGCAGGTGGTTGAATCTCTGGCACCTGTAGCACCTGACAGGCTCGCCTTGATAGCCTCGCAGGGTGTACGAGCCCCAGCAGCCCAGGTCTAGCTTGGCAGGCGGCGGCCCCTGTAGCTCGACCAACACTTGCCTGGTGGGGATGTTGTCCCGCGTGGCTCGTAGTCGCGTGGCGGACAGCACGTTGGCGTGGTTCCTCACAGCGTCGAGGGGGAGGTCAAGGGGGTAGCGCTGAAGCACCACCTTGTGCCTCCTCAGGTTGGGGTCAAGGAGGAGCACCCTGTTTCCCTCCTCGGCGAGTCGTCGTAGGAAGGTCGCGGAGGCCTCGTCCTTGGGGGTGAGGACGTACTCCGCCTTGAGGTTGGGCCTTACCTCCATCTTCAGTGCAGGGTACTCCTCCTCCAGCGCCGTGATGGCCTGATAGGCGGTCTCGTGGTCCCCGAGGGAGCCCAGCTTGAACTTGGGCCGCGGGGGCCGCGGGGCGATCTGGTGGAGGGCAGCTCGGCCGTTCCTTCCCACTAGGGTCCAGCCATCGCCCTGCTCTGCACCCACTTGGCCTTGTTCGACCTCCTGGCGCCCCTCGTTCGAGGAGAGGTCGATCACTGGAGGGGGCTCGCTCGCCCCGCTATCACTATCACAATCACCAATTTCACTGTGGTCCTCGCCAGCGTGAACCAACTCACGCCCGAGATTTCGGGCGGCCTTCTTGGGGGTGGATTGCGGCGGTGGGGAGTCGGAGGTGGACAGATCCAAGACCCGCTTCCCCATCCCAGATCCGGCACCCAAGGACACGGCGGGGGTCGTGGCAGCACTGTAGTTGGAAGCCATTGTTGTCTTTCAGAACACGCGGGGTCGGATCCGACGCGCGGCCCGACCTAACCTGACCTGACTACACCTGGCTGACCAGGAGAAGGAGCACGCACGTCCTCTCACTTTGGCTGTCAAGTCGAAACTGTCACAAAATATTTATACATATATACAAAATAAAAATTTTAACAATAAGGATTTGAAGTTGTGTATGCGCGCTGTCTGGGGACAGTGTGCGCAGAGTCGAAGATGAAGGCTAGTCTGCAGCGCAACAAAATGCGCAATAATATAAACAAAAGAAAAACACAAACAAAGAAAATACAATGTATACAACGAAATAATGAAAAATACAACAACAAAAAAATTAACATAAGTAATGGCTGCGCCCGGACATTTTTCTTGTAGCAGGTGAAGAGAAAACGCGCCTGCACCAAGGGGTACTGCTATAAGAAAGAGAGAGCGAGAGAGAGAGAGAGAGAGAGAGAGAGAGAGAGAGAGAGAGAGAGAGAGAGAGAGAGAGAGAGAGAAATAAATAAATAAATAAAAAGAGAGAGAAAGAGAATGAGACAATAAATATAAAGTCGTACATACTATACATCGTGTACTCAACACATATGTCAAGGTTTTAGGCGGTGTTCGTCATTATTTACCTCACAAAGAATCCTGGAAGTTATGTTAGGTTAGGTTATGGTTAGGTTAAGAGGAAAGGGAAACAGGAGTACTGCTTTGTTGTGTTTACATTGTTTTTCATTTACCTCCGATTTTAGTAGACCATGGTTTATTTACTTCTTCTTATCTTTATTTAATGAATATATAAACGCAATGACTACTGCTAAAAGGGAACACGAAGCGTGAGACGAGATACTGCTAGCAGACAGCACGTCAAGGATTGTTGGAGAGTGGTGGGGTGTGTGTTGCCTCAGCCCACTGCAGTCAGCTGTGAACTTGCCTCACTAGGCTTAAAGATTTCCTTGGAATGGATTCCATTCCAAGGAAATCTTTAAGCCTAGTGAGGGGAAGGATAAATCCTTAGAGAGGAAAGATTTTTGTAAGGAAAGAATGATTTTTAAGAATACCAGCGTCAGGCTGGTAGCCCTGTGCTCTTGAGATGAAAAACGTTCGTGTGGTTGGTATGTCGGCGAGGCAAAAGAAAGAAATTATTTGATAAGCAATACTTACTAGAGACGATAAGTGTAGTATTGTAGTTGTTGCTTATGGCAACGAGGGATGCACGCCCACCGCCCCCAGCAGGGTGGACAAGTCCAAGGTGGTGATGTTTAGGGTGAGGAGTTAGCTTCTCATAAGTATTCGGTGGGAATATGGCGGGTGGCTGAAGCGTTTTGTTTACACATTCGCATCTATTAATCAGGCGTTACTAGTAAAGTCTTGACAAATATGAAAGAAATGCCTCATATATTTACTAAACCCTCTTTCCTTCGGTGATATGATACTGTTGCACGTCTTTCCAATATATTATGATATTATAAAGAATAAATCAACAATACAAGATTAAATACAACGAAGGAATTATTGAAAGGATAGGGTAAACTTTTCCCTGATGTTCCAATAATATACTCGATTCAAGGGAAGGAATTCACGGCCGGGAGGAGAAAGAAATCTTTAAGAATAGAAAATTAGTGATATATTTCCTTCCCATGCTTTTTAAGGGAAAGTTTTGTTTAAGAATACCAACGTGAGACTCTCCCTCCCTCTGTACTTTCATCTCCGTAGAATTAAGCCAAGGAAAAGCTTGTTTAATGTATTTTTTAACCATTTATATTTAACAAGTATTGATAATATGCAATGTACGTTAGATTCAGAGAAAATGTTTGTGACTGATCGACTAATTGGCGTTTTCCCCATAGGCTACATGTATCACATAGAACGATTACACATAGAACAACGTCTCTATCCACCTATTAAACGTTCTATACAAGACCAAGGGGTGTGTATGTATATATATATATATATATATATATATATATATATATATATATATATATATATATATATATATATATATATATTTATATGTATATATATATATATATATATATATATATATATATATATATATATATATATATATATATATCTTATTTTATATGTTATTAATATTATGATCATCACTAAGTGTGTGTGTGTGTGTGTGTGTTTGTGTGTGTGCGTGTGTGTGTGTGTGTGTGTGTGTGTGTGTGTGTGTGTGTGTGTGTGTGTGTGTGTGTGTGTGTTTATGTTTGTGTATGACACATATGATGTGTTTTTCTCACCGTGTGTTTGTGTGTTTGTGTTTACAGATGGACCAGTTGGTGCCTACCGTCCCTCCCTGCCTGGTGTTCCTGGACCTGGCGTGGCCCGGCAGTGCACCACGTCGGGTGTTGATCCGTCTGGACCAAGACACTACGATGGGCCGACAGTTCATACCATTGTGTACGGGGCTGCGAGGGGCCTGCTACGCCAACAACAAGCTGCTCAAGGCGTGGGAGTATGGGTTGGGGCAGGGGGTGATGGCTGGTGATTATGACTATAACAATGGGGAGGGAGGAGCTGCCCTGCTGCCTGACCTTCAGTGTTAGGCACCAGTCGTCACGCGAGGCAGGGGATGTGTGTGTGTATTCATATGACTCTTTCCGAGGTGCTCAGTTCATCATCATCACCAAGGTCACGGGGCCCTTTAATGATTATCCCTTCGGCAAGGTGGTGGACGGCCTTGAGGTTGTGTTGGCGGCATACAAGCACCGCCGTATTACAGAGGTGAATGTGGTGGACTGTGGCGTGGTGCTGTGGGCATAGTGCACCACCCCACCACACCATTACAGAGGTGACTGTGGTGGACTACGGCGTGGTGCTGTGGGCGTAGTGCACCACCACCACCACACTATTACAAAGGTGACTGTGGTGGACTATGGCGTGGTGCTGTGGGCGTAGTGCACCACCACCACCACACCATTACAGAGGTGACTGTGGTGGACTACGGCGTGGTGCTGTGGGCGTAGTGCACCACCACCACCACCACCACCACCACCACCACTACCACCACACCATTACAGAGGTGACTGTGGTGGACTGTGGCGTGGTGCTGTGGGCATAGTGCACCACCACCACCACCACCACCACCACCACACCATTACAGAGATGACTGTGGTCGACTGTGGCGTGGTGCTGTGGGCGTAGTGCATCCCCTCCACCACCACCACCACACCATTACAGATGTGACTGTGGTGGACTGTGGAGTGGTGCTGTGGACGTAGTGCACCACCACCACCGTCACCACCACTACGCCATTACAGAGATGACTGTGATGGACTGTGGAGTGGTACACTCCCACCACCACCGCCACCACCGTGTCGTGCCTTGGTGATGATGATTGTGGTGGTAATGGTGATGTTAATGTTGATAAGGGTGGTAATGATGATAATGATGATGATGGTGGTAATGGTGGTAATAGTGATGATAATCATAATAGTCATGGTGGTGATGGGGGTTGTGTTTATGATAATGATGGTGGTAATGATACTGATGGTGTTGATGATAATAATGGTAGTGAGAGTGATGATAATGATAATGGTGATGGTGATGGTCATCATCATTGGATAAGTTCCTTACACTTGCGTCGTGAGCACCCCACAACGCACTGGCCGTGGTTATGTTACCATTGGTTCTGTGGGACCGTGCCCGCCGCGCGGGTTCCGGACAAAAGTTCGTATAGAAAAAGTTCGTATGGCAATAATTCGTAAGATAAAGTTCGTTTGCCTAAAGTACGTCAGTATAAAGTACGTAGGGTATAAAGTTCGTCATGTCAAAAGTTCGTAATGGAAAAAAATTCGTAATGGAAAAAAAAATCGTAAGGTTAAATGTTCGTCGTGCCAATGTTCGTTAGAAAAATGTTCGTCGCGTTAGGATCGGTTAGATTAGGTTAGGTCGTTATGAATATTTTACATAGGTACATACGTACCATACGAACATCTGCATTCCAACTTTAGCGTACGAACTTTTTGGTACGTACTTTTTTCAAACGAACTTTATCCTTTACGAACATTTGCTTACGAACAATTGCGTACGAATTTTATGCATACGAACTATTTCCATACGTACTTTGGTCCTAGAATCCCGCCGCGCCACCCTCACTATAGCTACTTTTAGGGACAATATTGTCGTATCCAATAAAATGTATTGCTGTTTAATTTTACTTAAGAGAAAGTTATTATTGTATTATCTATCTATCTACTTTATGATGCCTTGTTACCTTCTTAAACGAGCCCTTTCTGCCTCTCCCTATCCAAACACTCCTCCCTTGCTATTTCACTTCCTCTCCCTCTATCAGGAACTCTTTCATACATGTACTGCACCCTATCCTTACATATTACAAATGGCCTTACTCTTATCCTGCGACACTCAATTTCACTCACATACACTTTCTTCACAAACTCTTCACTATTTTTTCACTCAATATGACTATACCACTTCAAAGTATTTCTTTTCATCCATTCCACTACACCACACCTCACTCCATTTGCATAAGGTCCCATTCCACACCCTTCATACGCACATTGCTCTCACTCTCCCATCTTGTCACGCCACATGCTCCTCTCAGATTACTCATTTCCACACCACACACTTTTGACTGCTGCGAAATGTTCCATGTATAAGTCGGATCAATGTGTCAGTATTGGCAGCAGAATGCTGTTCCCTAACCCTCTCTTTACCTCCATGGATACATTTTTTCCTCTCATAATCCTTGTGATCTTATGACATACCTGTCTTTCACAGCTCTCTAAAATATCTCCTTCCATCTCTTCATGTTCCCAAATACTTCGACTCTTTCATTACCTCCATTTTCTCTCCTCCTAGAACTGTCTCACACCTTCCCACTGCTGACACACTCAATCTATAAAATATATTAATTCCTTCCAGTAACTGTCCTCCAAAAACATAAAGTTTGATAACATTCCAAAGAGCTTCCCTATCAACTCTATGATATGCTTTTCTAGGTCCATGAAGGCTGCATATTGTTTTTCATCCTTCCCTCATTTCTACTTTCATTTTAATTGCAAGTATTTGATCTACACAATCTTTTCCTTTCGTAAATCCTTCCTGCTCCTTACTAACCTTCCCTTTAGTTATTTCCATCAATCTCTTCATCAAAACTCACATACACTTTTCCTGGCACACTATGCAAACTTATAACTCTGTAATTATTACACTCACTTTTATTACCTTAACCATAGACTACACTATACTTGACTGGACACTCGAAATCTGGCCTTGTGCAAACCCGTCCTACGGCAGATTTTTAGAAAAATCGAATAAAATACTTAGAATTAAGATAGGAGCCTCAAATAAAAAGCAAACACTTCAGAGTGTTGTAAAGAATATGTTTATGAGCAACAAAAACAAATTAGTCAACATACGTCATCGGTGGGCGACAATTATTGAATCCTAAGAAACCAAGAAAAACAAAATTTGCAATAAATTCCAGGAATATTGGAATTTCAATCTGAAAACACTTACATGCATAGCCCATGTAGTCTATATTAATATGCAATACCATAAAATACACCATACGTGACTGTGCACTCGAAATTGGGTCTTCCGCAAATGGGTACTGAGGTGATTTTTTTTGTTTTATTTGAATAAAATACTTAAAATCCTCATAGAAACCTCAAACAAAAAGCAAACACCTCAGAGTGATGTGAAGAATATATTTATGAGCAACAAAAACAAATTTGTCAACATACATCATCGGTGGGCGACAATTATTCAATCCTGACACCAATAAAAAAACAAAATTTGCAATAATTTCCAGGAATATTGGAATTTCAATATGAAAACACTTACATGCATAGCCCATGTAGTCTATATTAATATGCAATACCATAGAATACACCATACGTGACTGTGCACTCGAAATCGCGTCTTTCGCAAATGGGTGCTGAGGCGATTTTTTTTTTGTTTTATTTGAATAAAATACTAAAATCATCATAGAAACCTCAAACAAAAAGCAAGCACCTCAAAGTGATGTGAAGAATATGTTTATGAACAACAAAAACAAATTAGTCAACATACGTCATCGGTGGGCGACAATTATTCAATCCTAAGACACCAATAAAAACACCCTATTTGCAATAATTTCACCCAAGGACATCCTGCCCAGGTTCCCCGAGAAGTGCCATGTAGCTGCCGCAAGCAGGTCTTCTGGCGGTTCAGGGTCCAGGTCAGAGAGCTCTCCAATCAACATCTGAACCACCCGATTGTCCTCCATGACCAGCTGCTCCCTGGCGGTCTGCATCTCCTCTGCCACCTCCTCCAAGGTGTATCGGGAAAGGCACACCAGGTTGACACGCCTGACGATGGCCTCACTCTCAAAGAATTGGCGTACATGCGTCCAGAGAGACACAAGTCGCTGTCTTGGAGGGAGAGAAATATCGTTATTGCACACTGTCTGCAGTAGCAGTAAGTATAACTCCCTTGAAGAAAAGCACAAGTCACTGTCTTGCAAGGGGAGAAATATCTTTGTTGCACAGAAAAAAAAAACCCACTGTCTGCAGTAGCAGTAAGTATAACTCCCTTGAAAAAAAAAAAGCACAAGTCACTGTCTTGCAGGGGGAGAAATATCTTTGTTGCACAGAAAAAAAAAAACACTGTCTGCAGTAGCAGTAAGTATAACTCCCTTGGAAAAAAAAAAAGCACAAGTCACTGTCTTGCAGGGGGAGAAATATCTTTGTTGCACAGAAAGAAAAAAAAACACTGTCTGCAGTAGCAGTAAGTATAACTCCCTTGAAAAAAAAAGCACAAGTCACTGTCTTGCAGGTGGAAAAATATCTTTGTTGCACAGAAAAATAACACTGTCTGCAGTAGCAGTAAGTATAACTCCCTTGAAAAAAAAGCACAAGTCACTGTCTTGCAGGTGGAAAAATATCTTTGTTGCACAGAAAAATAAAACACTGTCTGCAGTAGCAGTAAGTATAGCTCCCTTGAAGAAAAGCACAAGTCACTGTCTTGCAGGGGGAGAAATATCTTTGTTGCACATAAAAAAAACAGTCTGCAGTAGCAGTAAGTATAACTCCTTTGAAGAGAGAGACAAATCACTGGCTTGTAAGACGCAGTCATTATCTCCCCCATCACCTATTTTTTCTGCCCCTGGAGCTTCTGCCTTTTCATTTGGTCATGGCTTCTAGTATCCCTCACATAGTCGCCGGTGGCCTGGCGTTTGGAGGGCAACTTGGCGTGAACATCAAAGTTTGTGTCCCTGCACAAGTTGGAGCCAAAACCATTGAAAAGGTTGCCGCCCACGACGGGGAGAATCTTGGTGATTACAAAATGCCCATTACAGCACTGTGCCACCTCAAACTCTGGGAACTTCCTGGCCAAACCAACAAGGATCTGCAGGAATGTGTCCTTATGGCTGTCACAACCAAAAAACCTGAAATAAAATGTGAATGTTAGCACATTACAAGTGAATAAAAAATTATACAAATAAAAATAAAAAAAACATCCGAAAAAAAAAGAATAATTCAGAAGTGCAATTAAATTTATATATTAATAGATTATTTCCTATAGTTATATTACCTACTAGTCTGTAGCATCTATTCGTTCGAAGGATGTAAAAAAAAAAAAAACCTAATGCATGTGTGTATGCACTCACACAGTAAGATAATGGCATTTAAACATATCAAATATGTATGTATGTATGTATATACCGATGCTGTTTATCCCATCAAAGAAAAATAATTATAATGGTACTGTAATATAAATAAACTTGACTTACTTATTCCTCCTCTCCTTGTTGTTGATTAGGGAGTCCCAGACACTCAAGGCGAAGCAAGTAATGTGGCACAAAGTTGGTGAAGGATAATGTAGGCCTTCCCCACCGTCTAGTGTCCCCCTATCCATCAGGCGTGTCAAGTAGAACCACTCGTCTTGCGGAATCAGCTGATCATAACAACAAAATAAGCCGTTATGGAGGAAGCACTTTTCTTCTTCTGCTTATGAACATTTTCCATGAGACTTATAATAGCGTTACAAGAAGCTTGTGATAACATCAAAACACTGATGGAAATAAGCAAGGAATATGGCATGGAAATAAATAAAGAAAAAAGCTAAATAATCATACACAACGCAGAACACAAACCAGAGAACATTGAGGGAATCCGTGTGACTAACAATATTAAGTATCTAGGTGTTATAATAACAGACAAGGGGGATATATTTAAGGAACAGAAGAATAACATGATTATGAACGCACAAAGCTTGGCAAACCTGACTTATAAATACTTAGACTGCACCAAGTTAACATATAACAACATTGATAAGTTGCAAACTATCCTACTTTATTAGCCATGTGTGTGTGTGGCAAGGGGATGAGCAGTAGGTAGCGAGATTCGAATTTTGAATTAACGGATTCCATGTTTTGAGGTGACCGTGGTCATCAATCATGGTCTAACTAACTTGGTTAGACCATGACCGTGATATGTATCTATTAGTTAAATTTGCACGGTCATTTTCAAATACATAACAATGGTGATGGTAGCCATGATCAAATAATGACCGCTACAAAAGTTTCATCATCTACCGTTTTACGCTCAATTTCTACAGGGAGTTTTATATGAATTTAGTAGTACTGAAATGTTCCTAAAATCTTACAAATCAGACATTACAATAACCAAATGTTGCATACTTACTGCTAAAACGAGTCCGGTGTCCAGCTAGAAGCTACAGTAGCGCGTCCGTCTGCTTCCAGTGTCAGTGGGTGACTAACTAACCCTTCATACCAAGGCATCACAGTAAGCTCAGCTTTCTCAGCTACGCGCCACGAAATGTTGTGAAAAACTCATTCCCAAGCCAATATAACGATAATATGGCATTTGATCACAATCAAATCATATTCAGGAATGGTGATTTCACAATATGTGATGCTTTATTTCAGAAATTATTGCCAATTTGCCTGAAATTTTTGCTATAAACAATATGCTTTATACACAACTCCCACACGGTTTTCACTCATTCTTGTAATCTTTACGTTAATTTCCTATTTGCACAAGTTGTAAAATCATTTTTTAGGTTCAGCAATGGTTCAGCAATCATTACTGATTGTAAAGACATGTAATACAATGTCCTAAGTAAAATATGAACTGATAAATGAAGTATTATCTGTCATCACTCATAGCAGCGGAATCAATAGGACGGAAATGTATATCGTCTGTCAGCGATTGTCGCGAGTGTCCAGTCAAGTATGGTGTAGCCTATGCCTTAACCTATACCTTTATAATACAGACTATAATTGCCTCCTTGCAAATCTTCCTTTCAGTTACTTCCATTAATCCTTCGTCAAAACTATCACATACACTTTTCCTGCCACACTAAGTTAGTTTGTCCCTCTATAACTATTACATTTATCTTTTCTACCTTTGCAAGGGTACAATAGTTGCTTCTTCGCTAACCTTCCCTTCTGTTACTTCCTTCAGTCACTCTATCAGGACCTTCCCATACACTTTTCCTGGCACACTAAGCAAACTTATCCCTCTATAGTTATTACATTCATATTTACTACGTTTACCTCTATGCAGAGGTACGATAATTTCCTTCTTCCATTCATCTGGTACTTCTCTCTGTCTCCATGGATATCAGACATATCTATTCCACTAATGTTTCTGCTCAAAATTCTAACTTTTTTGGAGTTATTCCATCCATGTCTACAGCTTTACCACACTTGATTTGCTTATTGCTTTCTTTACTTAATTCCTATATAAATTTCTTTCTGGAGACACACACACACACACACACACACACACACACACACACACACACACACACACACACACACACACACACACCCACACCCACACCCACCCACCCACCCACCCACCCACCCACGCACGCATGCACGCACCCAAGCACGCACGCACGCACGCACGCACGCACGCACGCACACAGCCACACACACACACACACACACACACACACACACACACACACACACACACACACACACACACACACACACACACACACACACATACACACGAATATAGTACGTACACACATTCAGCTGTCTTACTATTACTATTCCCTGCCTGACACAATCCCTTACTAAATATATACACAAAATATACAAAACACGAAGGAATTACTAAATATATATATATATATATATATATATATATATATATATATATATATATATATATATATATATATATATGTATATATATATATATATATATATATATATATATATATATATATATATATATATATATAAATATATATTTATATATATATATTTATATATATATATATATATATATATATATATATATATATATATATATATATATATATATATATATATATATATATGAAAATAACAAACACTTCGACCTTACTTATTAAAATACACACACTTATTGCACATAAATTACTTTTTTTTTTCTTCAATTTTTAACACACGTCATTGACTACACCATACTTGACTGGACACTCGAAATCGGACCTTTTGCAAACAGGCCCTACGGCAGATTTTTAGAAAAATCAAATCAAATACTTAGAAATAAGATAGGAACCTCTAATAAAAAGCAAACACTTCAGAGTGATGTAGAGAATATGTTTATGAGCAACAAAAACAAATTAGTCAACGTACGTCATCAGTGGGCGACAATTATTAAATCCTAAGAAACCAAGAAAAACACAAAATTTGCAATCATTTCCAGGAACATTGGAATTTTAATCTGAAAACACTTACATGCATAGCCCATGTAGTCTATATTAATATGCAATACCATAGAATACACCATACGTGACTGTGCACTCGAAATCGGGTCTTTCGCCAATGTGTCCTGAGGCGATTTTTGTTTTTGTTTTATTTGAATAAAATACTTAAATTCCTCATAGAAACCTCAAACAAAGAGCAAACACCTCAGAGTTATTTGAATAATATGTTTATGAGCAACAAAAACAAATTAGTCAAACATACGTCATCGGTGGGCAAAAATTATTAAATCCTGACACCAATAAAAACACCAAATTTGCAATAATTTCCAGGAATATTGGATTTTTAATCTGAAAACACTTACATGCATAGCCCATGTAGTCTATATTGATATGCAATACCATACGTGACTGTGCACTCGAAATCGGGTCTTTCGCAAATGTGTCCTGAGGCGATTTTTTGTTTGTTTTATTTGAATAAAATACTTAAAATCATCATAGAAACAAACAAAAAGCAAACACTTCAGAGTGATGTGAAGAATATGTTTATGAGCATTCAAATGGCTGGCCAATCCAGCCATAAGCCCAGATCAATCAATATCAATAGCTAGTGTGACCACACCTTGAAGGTTTGTTTTGGTCTTCCTCTTCTTCTTCTTCTTGTGACCTCTTTCGCCTTGATATAGTCATGCGAGAAGTAAATGCTATATTTGTGTACCGAGGGTCAGTGTTACTTCCACTGTACCGTAGGTAAATGTTACTTTCTATTGACACCGCTGTCACCACTGTACCGGGGGTCAGTGTTACTTCCACTGTACCGTTTCGGAATAGTACACTTTGTAAACATGGTCCACTCGAGTGCTGAGTCCTCCCCTCAGCTCGGGCAGGAAAAATATAGATCCTATACATATAAACAGGAAAGTTAACCCCACTAAAAATATTAACACCTTTTCTCTGGACCTGAATACTCTTCTCAACGCCCAAGATCCATTTCGTTTGTTGTGAAGAGGTAAAACACCACCGAAAGCCATCGTATTTCCCCTTCCGCCTCCACATCCAGGCGACTACTGACTACTTGGAAGTTGAATGGCTGACCATGATAGTTAAGACTGCGACAGTAATCTGCCGCCTGCTGGTGGGTGAAGCCGTGGATCGAGTGGTGGCACCAAGAGAAGTGGTAGTAGCTACTCTGGTACGTGGCATGCACCAGGGAGCCCGTGTGAGGGCAAGCGGCTGGCAGCGGTGTCAATAGAAAGTAACATTTACCTACGGTACAGTGGAAGTAACACTGACCCTCGGTACAGTGGTGGCAGCGGTGGGATGGAAAGTAGTAGATGAGAAGATAGAGTTTATACCGGAAACGGTACAGTGGTGGCAGCGATGGGATAAGTACTTGTAAGAGCACCACCACGGATATAGCGAGAACTTCTATTTATTAATCATTAAAGTCTGTTCATTATTTTATATTCTTTTTCATTTCGTATCTCAACCCCGGTGGTGGAGGACCTACTAGTAGTAATAGTGATAGTGTCGATAGTAGTGATAGTGTCGATGCCCAAGGGGGTGTCGTGGTGGCAGCATAGAAAGTAGATAGAAAGTAGTAGATGAGAAGATAGAGTTTATACCGGAAACGGTACATTTGCATCGAATTAAAATTTATATTTGGGTGTTTTCTTGTATTGTCGTCTATCCTATTTTTCTCATACTCATAAAACGTCATTGAAAAAAGAAGTGCAATTTTTTTTTTGTTGCATATATACTGAATAAATGATAGTTTCTCAACTCAGCCCTCCTGTGACATCAAGATCAAGATCAAGCCACGAATTGTTGTGAAAAATTCATTCCCAAGCCGATATAACGATAATATGACATTTGATCACAATCAAATCATATTCAGGAATGGTGATTTCACAATATGTGATGTTTTACTTCAGAAACTATTGCAAATTTGCCAGAAAATTTTGCTATAAACAATATGCTTTATACAAAACTCCTACACGATTTTTCACTCAAACTTGTAATCTTTATGTTAATTTCCTATTTGCAAAAATTGTAAAATTATTTTTTAGGTTCAGCCATGGTTCAGCAATCATTACTGATTGTAAAGATATGAAATACAATGTCCTAAATAGAATATGAACCGATATATGAAGTATTATCTGTCATCACTCATAGCAGCGGAATCTGTAGGGCCTACATGTAATATCGTCTATCAGCGATTGTCGCGAGTGTCCAGTCAAGTATGGTGTAGTCTATGCACACGTATATCTCGTCCTTAAGTAGATTTCACACTTATAAAAGAAATAGACACAAACTATTTCTTTACCTACTCAGTTGTTTCTATAAGTAACCGATCTATTATTATTTTTCTTGAAATAATAAAATATTTCGTCGTATTTCACTTCGAGGCAACGAAATAGGGTTAAAAATAACTAACTAATTAGGAAAATCGGGTAAATTTCGTTGATACACCTGTGTGGCGAAGTTAATTAATCAGCTCACCTGTCTTCTTTTGCTATCTATGAATGTGTTGATTTATTGACCTGTGTGTGTTTGTGTGTGTGTGTGTATGCGTTTGTGTGTGTGTGTGTGTGTGTGTGTGTGTGTGTGTGTGTGTGTGTGTGTGTGTGTCATCTTTCGTCTACGAGCAAAACATAGGGCATTTTTTTATGTATGCTATATTCACTATACAACAAAGGAAATATGTTCTTTATCACCCTCTACAAAAACTGGTTCAATGATAGTTACGAAAACTGACGCAATTCTTCTACGTGTAGTAAAATCGGTAAAATCAGGAAATCAGGTCATCATCCTGAATCGCCCTACGTTTGGCAACACTGCTGCGCTGCCGATGCAACTTCTAGGGATGTTAACTTTGGAAGACTATATTATTAAAACTCCTCATATTTTCTAATAAATTATCGTATAAATTTGATTAAAAAAAATGTATCAAGTGCTGAAAATCCATAATACCTAGCATTATTCAATGCCGAATACCAAAATCCAATACCAACCCAACTATATCCGTATACCGATATACTGATTTAGCAGGTATGTTGTTACTGATACACCACAAAGATGTTGGTTCTAGTAAAACTGCTCATATTGGGTGACATGGAATATCGGTATTTCGGTATACTGGATCCCAGTGCACATCCCTAGTCCTGACCCTTGCTTGGGCGATAGTCGGCTGTAAGGGAGAACGAACCACCACGCCACTGATTACGGGTGACATGCTCGGTCCTCCTCCCCCCCTCCCCTTCCTACTTCACCTGTTATACCGGCTCGAGGCTTCACTACCACCATGTCATCACGATTCGACTACTGCTGTGAAGCAAGGTTACGAAGCACCCGCCAGTAACCTTTATGGGGAGAAAGCTTATATGGTTTACCGAGACCAAGTCTATCCGCTTTCTCCGCTCTGGTTGGCCCTCACAAGGATTCTGCTACCCAGCTAAGTCATCCCTACTCCGCCCAACTTTTACAAGACCTGGTACTTGTAAGTAGTTGGACGCCGGAGTCGTAAAGTGAGCTGTATGGTGAAGGTTTCGAGTCTGTTATTATTGTGTGTGTGTAATTTGTGTGTTATAGGTGCGGAGTGTAAAAGTATCAGTAAATTTCCTTACATAATGTGTATTTTTTTCGTCACCCTATACGGTCTTCACTCCGACACTGTTCAACGATCCTGGAATCTGCAAAGAACATGCAGTAGCTTCCACACTTATCATGTTCTTCCTTTACACCGGCAGATAGGTCCAGCTTCAGCTGTTCTATTTATCATCCCACTGCACTTGTAGGAAGTCATAAATTGTCTCTTTTGAATGTTTCCTAAAAATTTCAAGATGCTATAACATAAAATGAATAGCAAGAGTTGGACATTTTCAATAAGAATTCATGCAAGTGAAAGATACCCTAGCCTCTCTAAATGTGCTTGAGCATTACTTAGTGTACTAGTCTCTAATGCTGACTGTGAACGCATCTTCTCAGTTAACTTAAAGAAAAAAGGAACAGACTCAAAATTTTAATGTATCTCTGACAAATTAATTGATAGATAGAGAAGAGATAAAGAAATCGGGTCAATATTCTAAATTTGAGCTTACATCTGATATGATACTGGCAGTGAATGATGAAATATCGTGTATAAGTAAGTTATGGAGTGAATAATTTTGCTCAATCTAGCATCATTTTATGTTGAGTCTATCATTATTCTGCAAAAGAGATTGGTAACACTGGTGTACACTATTAGTTCAACTCGTATTGTGGTTTAAACGAGAAGCTGTTTTTTTAAGCTTGAAAATACTTATTTATTTGTAGTCAATTTGTTACTTGATCTATCTTCCAAAAGTACTTTGGACATTATTAGGAGGACCTTGCATCTACCTGATTAATTATATATCAACTCAATCATTTACGATTTTCTATCTTTAATATAAAAAATGAAATGTGACCAGCGCAAAATACCCATATCTATGAAAAATTACGCAGTGCACCTATGGGATTCCAAGGCGCATAAATACACCGCGGCGCACAATTTAAGAATCACTGCGTCACTAAAGGAATACAAAAAAATATTGTATATTCTTATATTCGTATCTGCTGACTTCTTGTGTTCTTAATTCAATGAGCTTAAGAAAGATTGAAGATTTGAAAGAGAAACACGACACACAAATGGACTTAAAATTTCATGTGTGTGTTATCTATAATATGCAATAACAGTTTTGGCAAACTTATTAATAAATGCTGTTCAGTACATCACCTTTGAACATAACTAACGTACACCAATACACTATGCATGTACAATTTGAAATAAAATCATGATTATTTATTTGTTTATTACTATTTTTTTCTTCTCATCAACATTCTACACCATTTGACCGAATATCTCAATCAAGGGACTTTACCTAATAGTTACCGCTGCAAATACTTGAGAATATATGTAAGTTATATATAGTTAGGCCGATTAATGGTAAAATTTGACTTTTCTTTTCTCTATTTATCCCATTTAGTTTCAAATTCCATTACATTACATTAGGTCTGGTTACGTTATGTTAGGTTATGATATCTTGATTTATGGCGGATAATATATGTAACTATGTACTCTAAGTTCTAAACTTTTTCTATAATTACTACTACTACCTTATATTTGATTAGATGATAGCTCGAATGTTCACTGTATAGGATACAAAGGGTGTAACTACCTTCACTTATTATAGTATTTAAGGTCTAATACCACCTTGATACTTGCACGAATTTTGTCCCCGCACTGGCACGCAATATTGCGTTCCAATGAGTAAATTCGTCGTAAACTGTTGTGAAGTGTGAGTAAACGGTTCGAAGTTGCGTGCCAGTGCGCAAAGAAAATTTAGAAATGTTCAAAATTTCCGCCACGCATATTTTTTGTACCACTTGTGTGCTAGTATAATGATTCAGCTTTTGGTGGCTTCCTCATAGCAACATGCTTGATGTACACAGCCCCCAAACCGTTGTGGTAGTTCCATCTGGAACTAAATCCTTCAGCAACCTCCTTCGACTTCTTTTCAGTTTTGGGGCACCTGAGTACTTCGTCGTTGTAAACCTCAATGATGGCTTTGCAGACCTCTTGTAAGAACTTGCAGATTGTACTAACTTTAACTCTGAAGCTGTACTGTAAACTTGGATACGAATTTCCAGTGGCTAAGAAGTAGGGGGTGGTTGCCAGCTTGAGTCTCACGTCCAGCGGTTCTCTCATGAACGGCTCTCATAAACTTTTCCACCATCCCTTGGAACAAGTCGGGAGTAATTCTCAGGTATTTCTGTAGCCTCTTGGATCTTCCTTGTAAAGTTCTGTCAATAACTGATCGTAATGTCCAAAGTGATGTCTTCTGGTCAAACATTCCTGTAGGACAAGAGTAGTTGGGCTGAGCGTTGTCAAATATTTATTTCAACCTGTAGAACAGCATTAAATTAGAAAGAAACATTAAATAAGTCACACATGATGCACAGACTGTATAGCACTCTTCCTAAGCGAATCTATACAATACATTACATCCACATCTGTCACTTTCCAGACCACGCAGCGTAACT
This sequence comes from Cancer borealis, assembly GCA_036785275.1. Taxonomy (NCBI): domain Eukaryota; kingdom Metazoa; phylum Arthropoda; class Malacostraca; order Decapoda; family Cancridae; genus Cancer; species Cancer borealis. The sequence goes on along the minus strand of JAXIVD010002366.1, from coordinate 1,233 downwards.
TGGATGCCCTAATATACAATTAAATAAATAACATTAAACTAGTTACCCAATATATATATATATATATATATATATATATATATATATATATATATATATATATATATATATATATATATATATATATATATATATATTCAAGTAGTAATGCATTATCTTCAAGCACAAATACACTTAGAAAAATAACCACACTTGAAATAAACATAACATTAAGTGATACATACTTCATTGGCCCTATAGCACTCTCGTCCTAGTCGGTGCCGGGCAGCCACTCCCGTCCACATCTGCCACTTTCCAGACCACACAGTGTAACCTGAATCACGGCATTCATTCACATGATAATGTAAACCTGGCCTAGCATCACATCTAAACAAATAACACCAGAACTAAAATCCAACAAATAAATCCACATGAACTTCGTAAACTGCATATACATGAATAATGAAATCATCAAATCATCTTTTATAAATAGATAATAAATAATGCATACCTCAGTAGCCGAATGGAGTCCTAAGCAGTCCTGAGGTCACCTGCACTGATCCCACATCTAAACCACCTTGCTCCAACAAATCCCAAACATCCAGGAGACGCAAAATCACACAACAAGGGGCCACAACCACGGTGGGAGCACCAGCAGTCAGGACTGACCACAATTCTGCCTGACTGCCCCACCAAGACGACGCCACGTCGACAAACAAAAGAAGGACTGCATGCGCAGGCTAAAATAACATTTACATAGATATCATATTCATATTCATGATGTACCCCATGTTAGGCAGGTAGTATTACTTATATTTTTATTCCTATATATCTCATGTGTTATGCAATTAATGTTCCTATAATTGTTGAGGTATATATGTAGTAGGTTCTCGAATGTCATGTGACGTGAGGTGGCGAACGTTCGGAGGCAGTTTCGTGGTGTCTGGCCGCCATCCGCTCAGAGAGATGCTACAGAGGTCAGCAAGAAAGGAGGCTGATGTCAGCTTTGGACAGGCGTCTCGGCAGGGTTAATCCACCGCCGAACTTGCCCGGCTTCTTCAGACCTACACCTACAAGTCACGGACCTCGGAGTGCTCTAGTCTCATCGTACATCCGAGGTCCGGACTTGACCGTTATTTACTGACATTAACGTGTTATTACGAGTGCCCTACAAACTGTCGCTGAAGTATTATATTGCACAACCCTCACTTTATAACCAAGTGTAGAGATACAGTGTCCCCCAGTGACTCTTGT
>JAXIVD010002365.1:45000-60000 GCA_036785275.1 Cancer borealis | reverse complement strand
GCGAGAAATGACTGCACACTTAAAGATAAAAGTGAATGATGCAAATACTCAAAGCAGAAAATTGAAAGAAAAAAAAAAATCGACAGCGTTTAGCATGCGTGCACAAAAGCAGTAAACACTAAACAAAGACTGAAGAAATAAAGACAGATATATAATTAACTTCAAGCAATTGCATTTTTATTTTCATTATTTACATCGCTACGTAGATGATTATGATAAAAATATTGATGATGATGGTGATAATGATGATGATGATGATAGTGATGATGATGATAATAATGATGATGATAATGAAAGTGACGATGATGATGATGATGACGATGATAATGATAATGATGAAATACAGAAAAGAAGGAGGAGCCAAATCAAGAGAAACAGCTATAAAAACAATATATGAATGCCATTTAACTTCTTATTGCTATTAAATATCTATTCGATCACATTCAGTAGGAAATAATGATGTTCAATATCCTTCAAAACAACTGACAGAGAATGACGTTCCTCTGAAATATATTATTATCCATCTTCACCGAGAGGCTTGTTTATAGTTACCTTAGTACCAAAATAATCATACTATATTGAGTTTGGATTATTGAAAAATACGTGTGCAATGTAAAAAAAATTTCTCCCAAAACAAAAAAGGGAAAGATATAACACAAACTATAAAAAAACAAAACATGAAACTAAAAGAGATGAATAGACGGAGTAAGAAGATTCTCGAAATATATAATGCAAATAAAACAGAATCGAACTCCAAAGACTTTTACAGTTACGTCAGTAATGAAAAAGTTATTACAACAAATAATGGCCCACTTCGCCTAGATAATGGTAAACTATTTATTAAGGAATTAAAGACAGTTAGGCCTTTAAATGATTACTCTGCATCAAGTTTTACAGCTGATGAACACCAATAGAATCCGAAAAAAAAATAACCAGGCCAATCTAACTTAATCATATGAAGCAATTGCCCCTTTACGTAATTGCATTTTACGTACAGGTGCTAAAACACTTCATATAATTAAAGTCCTGATTGTATTGCATCGAGGGTTTTAATAAAAGCTAAGTTTCAAATTAGCAATCCTCGAGATACTTTTCAATAAATCTCAAAATTCTTGGAAAGTAACGGACATTTGGAAACCTGCTAATGTTACTCCTATACACAAGAAAGGAGACAAGGCGCTTCCAGATTCTGATTCTGGTTAATAATTACTACAGACCAATTAATTTTAAACGCCAAGAAACTCATAAGTGTTCTGTACGCACCTGTATTTTTTTTATAAGCTTTCTAACTAAGGTACAGCGGGAGGGCAATCATTGAATACTATCTTGAACACACGCCTTATTCAGGAGAAGGAGAGCTGAAAGGAAGGAAGGAAAGGAAGGGTGAGTGTAGGTGCTCAGGGGTTAGTTTAGTGCCGCGACGTGGTGCCCAAACGATGCTAGGTAAATAAGACAAGTTAAGCTGAAGGTGAGAGAAGGAGACCTCGCTGGGTACGCTTGATCCGCTGAATGTTCTATCGGGAGACTGGCCAAGATGTCTGATGTCGAGGGAAGATAAGGTTTAACTAAGAGACGTAGAAGCCGGATTGCCTTGAAGTGACAATGTTGAGAAGACTGTCATGTTCTTTTCAAAGGCAACGTGAGTGGCTGAAGGGATAATGGTGTAGGAGTCGTGGCTTTCTCATAGCAAAGATGGTGCACCTGTGAATGTTACCTGTGCTATTCTCGTGGGTGAAGGAGGCAATAGTGTTGATAGAAGTGGTGGTGGTGGTGGTGGTGGTGGTGGTGGTGGTGGTGGTGGTGGTGGTGGTGGTGGTGGTGGTGGTAATATGTGGCTGAATAATTAGGCCAAATACAAGGGTTTAAGTGCTAATAACAGTGGTACACGCGATTGTAATTTCTAAAAACTACGTAAATCTAACAGTGATGAAAAAGTTGTAATTGTAATGATGTTTTATCTGCCAAAATTAGCCATCAGATAATCTGTTTTTTTTAACAAAGAATATTATAAATACTGGAAAGTATATGAATTATATTCGTTTTAATATTCGTCAATCTCTATATTTTTCTCGGTAAATTTAACCTTTTCCCTTTGTACACAAACACACTCTCTCTCTCTCTCTCTCTCTCTCTCTCTCTCTCTCTCTCTCTCTCTCTCTCTCTCTCTCTCTCTCTCTCTCTCTCTCTCTTTCTCTCTCTCTCACTCACTCACTCACTCACTCACTCACTTTCTCTCTCTCTCTCTCTCTCTCTCTCTCTCTCTCTCTCTCTCTCTCTCTCTCTCTCTCTCTCTCTCTCTCTCTCTCTCTCTCTCTCTCTCTCTCACTCACTCACTCACTCACTCACTCACTCTCTCTCTCTCTCTCTCTCTCTGTCTCTCTCTTTGTCTCTCTCTCTCTCTCTCTCTCTCTCTCTCTCTCTCTCTCTCTCTCTCTCTCTCTCTCTCTCTCTCTCTCTCTCTCTCTCTCTCTCTCTCTCTCTCTCTCTCTCTCTCTCTCTCTCTCTCTCTCTTTCTCTCTCTCTCATGCTTTTCATTAAGATCCATTGAAAGATAGACTTTTTATTTTTTTACTCCAAAGTTATGATCATTTTCTTTAATTTTTTCCTTAAGTCAGAAAGCAATTGTAGAACCCACTTTCCACACAACAAAATTCTTTCAGTTCCACCGAGTTGAAAATGTTTACGTTTCCACTGCATCAATTTCACCAAGCCCTTGCCTTCCACTGCAATTTTTTGTTCTTTTGTTCCACATCAACCACTGTTCCATCTTCAGAGCCTCAAAACGTGACCTAAGCCTTAAGATATCTAGTACTATGTAGTATTTCATAGCCAGTGTTTCATCAGTGCTTGTCTGTCTTCAAAAGTGTTCCTCTTTCCATCAGACATTTTCAATATTCCAGTTTTCAAAATCATCCAAAGGTCTTACCTGCCCAGCATATTAATGCGTGTAAGAATGTAACATAATTTTGTTGTCACCTTCTGGAATGCATTTTCCATACACACAACATGTAGGTAAAAAGCAGCCTTGAAACTTTCACTTTCACTTATACCTTCACACGTGCCCTTCTGTTTTCGAGGTAGACTGAGATTTCAGCAAATCATTTACCAACCACAAATGGAACCCATTGTAATTTTTTTCCATAATGCGGAGCGAAGAACTGCGGAACACAATAGTCGTGGTGGGATGGTGTACTAGGCGATGACGGCTCCATTCCCTGCTAATTGTATGGGCTGTCTTCTTGACCCTTCGCCGCGTTTCTCTGAGAGGATAAAAGGATCTTGGGTACAGCTTGAACCTGTCATCCGCTTACTGGGCACGTACAGTACATACGAGTCTGTTGTCAGCTCTAGCCAAAGGTGTCTACGGATTACTGAGAGATTTATCTTCAAGTAGTAATTTTCATATTTGTCTCTGGTTTTCTACGGTTCACCTGTGTTGTCTTTATAATCTTTCTGCTACTGGGTTTCTTAATGCCTGACTCTCCTCGTTAGCACGGCGTCCTTTTACGGCTCAAGTCGCGGTGATGAAGTGCTTAAAGCTGCTGGCTGCCAATTTGCCGGTACAATCTGGCTGAGGTTTTAATTTTAGCAAAGCAAGCAAGTACACACCTACTCCGCTGTCTAGTCACGTTTTCATCATTGTTCAGTGTATGTATATTTAAAGCAACGCTTATAGTGACGCTGGAGGACGAAATGACTCTATGCCTTGAACTAGTGGATGAATGACCCGCCAAACTTCGAGCCACACAGATGACAGCTGCGGCTAACTACCTCATGGTATGTAGACCCATCTTAACCTGTTTTTTTTTCCTCCATTTCGGAACGAGTTCTTTGAAGAAATAATTACCTCTCCTTCTTTGTACTTTTCCTTCTTTGTACTTTTCCCTCATCTTACTAACCAATTATTAGGTTTCCTGCTTTCTTATTGCAATAATCCAAACTTTTTAGTTGCAAAAAAATACCATTCAATAAATTGAGTAACTATGATATGGAGATTCCACACCTGTTCTGACTCACACAGTTAGTAAGGCATTGGTACCTGTATTTTCCCAAATAGTTATACAGTCTATGTCATTGAGGAGGAGACGCTTTTACAAATGGCCTGATTATATACGGGTGATTATTCATGTCAGAGCATAACATAGTGCTCATTAAATTACCTCATCGCGAAGGCTTCCAGGTCCTACAGAGGTGACGGTGATAACGGCTCGGGTCAGGCAGTGACGTGCATGCAAGCAGCACACCTTATTAATGGCTAACTCGCTAACGAAGACCCAAGCACGCAAGCTGCTGCATGAGGGAAGGAAGGGTCGAGGACGGTGCCCGCCTACCGATGGGCTGGGGGCGTGAGGTGTGGCGCTTGGGTAGGTCGGCGACACACACACACACACACACACACACACACACACACACACACACACACACACACACACACACACACACACACACACACCTACACACACACACACACACACACACACACACACACACACACACACACACACACACACACACACACACACACACACACGCGCGCGCGCGCACACGCATGCACAAGTAATTATGACTATATATAAAAATATATATAACATAAGGAGAAAGGAAAAAAAAAAAAATGTTTCCAGTAATTATACAAGCAATAATGAACGCAGCAAAATTTATCTTTATTGCATTGGTTTGCATCCCAGCGTAACATGGTGACGCCCTTCTCGTTTTTGCAGTCTTACTAAAGGTTTCTGGCCAAAGGCGCGTGAGTGTTACATTATATCACACACACACGCGACGCTAGGCAGTCTTCAGTCCTTGTTGGTAGAGAACTTTTTTTTCAAATAATCAGAGAACAATTTCATCGTCAGGTGAGGTTATCATTTAATCTGAAGCTCAGCGATGATTAATGGAAATACCCTGACTGCAAAGGATTCCATTTAAAGGCCAACAAGATGCTTTTAAGCGAAATGGAGAAAACAACTTTGCCAATCAGTGAATTTATCCCGAACAACTCCGTCTGTACCGCCGCACGCAGCCCGTGATAAGCATTCACGCCACCTCCCCTCATTAGCATAAAACAATAATTAAAGAATTCCTTAATGGAGAGGCGAATGGTGATCAACCTTGCGACAACAAAGAAACAGAGTCTAGCCTCACTTAAATGTTTTCAGTTAGTTGAAGTTCAAGTTACTTATACATGTTTGTCCAATTTTGTTGACAATTTATTTATGGGATAATTGAGACTTTTTTTGATATTCACTGCAATTTTACAACTAATATGTGACCAAAGACAGCAAGGAGATGTTCGTCCCACGCCATTGCACGCCTTCACTGTCGCAGGTGATGCCCTTGTACTACTCTTTCTGCTAAGGCGGGACAAGGCATCGGAAAGACATCACATCACAATCATCTGCTGTTGAACGACCCCAAACGACCCCGAGAAATGAAACTATGACCTTATTCCTTCTCTTGTTCGTTTCCCTTAATTTTTTTTCCTCAGTTACAATTTTCAATTTCATACATTTTTTCACCTTCATGACTGATCTTCGTATAAACATTCCATTCCCTTCTCCGTGACACGACATCCAAGGAGAAGCAGGTCAATTTTTCCATCGTGACACATTTTAAAACTTTTTTTTTCTTTCCCAGTAACAAAAAATATATAATTCCACACACGATCGGAGATTTTTATATTTTTGTTCTTCTTTCACCACTAACCAAAGCACGATTTTCTTTCACCAAGTAATTTCCAACAGTTTCCTTTTCACTGAGCAATCGAGGAAAACTGCAATAATTTTCCACAGGCCTTAATCCTGGTTTTCCGTTCTTTTCTCTCGTCTTTTTTTTCTTTCCACAATCCCTGCAAAGTTTTTCCAGCAAGTTTCAAGTCTTCTTTCTTTGGCTTGATACAATTTCTACCCTTAACCCTCTTTTTCCGCTTCACCTGCCTGTTCCCACCTTTCATCCTCGCCTCTGATATCCGGTAAGATTTAGTCCGGTGGAGCATGTATTAATCAAGGACCATTATTCTTGCACGGACGGCCCTCACTCCCCAGGCCGCTGCTCGTGATGACTCCTTGGCCTTCATTATTATTGTTACCATCTTTTAATTCTTTTGGAGTCCACCAGTCCACTCCTTGCCGTCAAATTTTACATTCTCTCTCTCTCTCTCTCTCTCTCTCTCTCTCTCTCTCTCTCTCTCTCTCTCTCTCTCTCTCTCTCTCTCTCTCTCTCTCTCTCTCTCTCTCTCTCTCTCTCTCTCATACATGCATTACTTATTTATTTACGTGCATAAATTATGATCGAATTTATACACCATGTTGAGATTCATACACACATAACTACAATGCCTTACTACAAATGCAATCTTGATGTTGTACACTGGAATAGCTGGACGAGGCTCCCACAGCGCAACGGTGTATCCTCACCTTACTTATGATCGCACGTAATACCCATGACTTCTACTGCTGATGATCGGGTAGGAGTAGATGCGTTCTCTCTCTCTTCTTTTCTTCTCTCTCTCTCTTTCTCTCTCTCTCTAATAAAGAAAGTGAATAAATACCTATGATAGTTTCAATGTAACGTTGGACAAATGTGCTGCATCTCAAAGCAACTGGTAACAAAAATAACATTGGGAAGCTTTCTTATTTTTTTCTTGGAGACGGTTCGTGCGTGTTTCCTCTCCTGTGAAGTGAAGGCACCACGTTATCATATGTAGTGCTCGTAGTGATGGCAAGGTAAGCACGAACAAATACGTAATAGTGAGATTGAAATTAGTGAGAAAAGAGATGATATCATTAAAAGCTTTTGCCTTCACAATTTCAGGACACACGACATGTCCAGCACCATCCTGTATGTATGCTTGAGGTGCACCTTCACCCAAGCATGAACAAGTCCCCTACACGTGGGTAGCTTGTGTTCTGGATTTGAAGTATTTGAGGCTGCTTAAAAGTGTTACGTAAATTTAAGTGGCTTCGATATGGTTCTCAAAAAAGTTGCACCCGCTTCCTTTCCATATTAATTTACGAGTAGAATAACATTGAGTTAGTAAATAGATACAGTGGATTTAAAAACCACAAACTTCAATGCCATGTATGTAATTCCACTCTAAATAAGAAGACTTAGAAACCAAGGAGGTCTCTTCTTTAATAACCAAATTTTAATTGGTGCTGTTGTTACTGTAAAATACTGTAAGGTAAAGACTAGTACACTACTACAACTCTTACTACTACTGCTACTACTACTCCTACTACTACTACTACTACTACTACTACTACTACTACTACTACTACTACTACTACTACCACTACTACTACTACTTCTGCTACAATAACTACTACTACTACTACTACTACTACTACTACTACTACTACTATAAAAGCTACTACTACTACTACTACTACTACTACTACTACTACTACTACTACTACTACTACTACTACTACTACTACTATTACTACTACTACTACTACCACCACCATCTTCACAAAGTATAAGTCAATGATCAGTAGCCTGGAAAATCGCGCCGTCTGTACCTGTCCGCCGTGGTCGGGCATACTAAAGCATCGTCTCCTGTTCCTGCCACAGCGGCATGCCAACAGGATGCACTAATCACCTCACACACGCAGGGCACTACACTATCTTCCACATAGAGAGAAATAAGCTCATTAACTCCTAAAATCAGCTCTGCAAGGGATGATTTGTACTGTTTTACTGATGTTATCCACGGTTTGAACATTATTTTCGCCAGTATTGGTAAAGTATGTTTCTAAAAATGTACTCTTTATAAAGTTTCAAATCGTTCTAATGGTCTGTCGATACCATGTGTCAGATATATTTACATATAAAGCGACAAGACACCCTGGACAGTTTCATGGTATTTAAATCAATGTTCAACGATGGTAAGAAAAAAATTAATGACAGCAATAAATATCAGCTAAGTTTTGCATAAGATATTGGATGGAGCCAAAGGTCTTTTGATCATCTAATGTTATAATACTGTATAAGAGTTAGCTTTTATTAAGATATGTATAACAACGACACTTAAAGGCAGATTACTGAAAATACCTGTAGTAGTATAGTAGTAGTAGTAGTAGTAGTAGTAGTAGTAGTAGTAGTAGTAGTAGTAGTAGTAGTATTTGTAGTAGTAGTAGTAGTAGTAGATGTAGTAATAGGGTAGAACAAGTAGTTATTGTTTTTGTTGTTGTTGATGATAATGGTGTTTCAAAGTGAGTACTCTGGGTCCAAACGAACAAAAAACACAAGTTGTATGAGAAACCCCAGTGAGAGAGAGAGAGAGAGAGAGAGAGAGAGAGAGAGAGAGAGAGAGAGAGAGAGAGAGAGAGAGAGAGAGAGAGAGAGAAGAGAGAGAGAGAGAGAGAGAGAGAGAGAGAGAGAGAGAGAGAGAGAGAGAGAGAGAGAGAGAGAGAGAGAGAGAGAGAGAGAGAGAGATAGAGAGAGAGAGAGAGAGAGAGAGAGAGAGAGAGAGAGAGAGAGAGAGAGAGAGAGAGAGAGAGAGAGAGAGAGAGAGAGAGAGAGAGAGAGAGAGAGACACACACACACACACACACACACACACACACACACACACACACACCACACACACACACACACACACACACACACACACACACACAGTTCTACCTAATATACAACATTAATACCAACACATTACAGCTTCAACCCTTTCATCATTTATTCCATTCATTCCTGTGTTCCTGTTCTTCATTTTCAAGCTACACAATGAATAACGTTCAATTTGTAACAACACGCAATACCATTATACACTACATATTTGGGGGTAATTTTGACACACCGTTAACATCGCACAGTTTATACTTTTCAGACCCTCATAACGTAACTTGATTCCTCCAGCTATTTTCTCCCGGAAGTATTACCAAAAACACGAATAAATTACATTCATTTCGTGGCTGTAACTTCCCTTCAGCTGCTATTGATTCAAATATATATATATATCCCACAGCTGCCACTTATAAGCCTCCATGTACTTTGCCTCGATGTTAAGGATTGGTGTAAAAATATTTGACCGAGATATGAAAATAGATTGGTAAGTATTTTATGTTTTGCTATGTGTTATATCCTCCTGTATAATACACCATTTAGTTGAGTCCTGAACACCACCACCACCACCACCACCACCACCACCACCACATGCAGTTTAGTCTCTCTTCCACATGCACACCACCGCCCTGTCGCTTCCTTCTGTGCCTTTCCCCCTGCCACCATACCGCCCTCTCACTGCACTTGACATGAGGTTAATCTGTCTCCTTTACGGGAAGAGCTCAGCGTTCGTGCGCGGAGTCTGAGTACCCACATGGCTTCCCAAGTAAAAAAAAAAAAAAAGAATAAAAAAGTAAAAGAAATAAGCTTCACATCTTTAATTGAAGACTTGTGGAGTATTAAAACAAATTATCACTTTAGTCAGTTTGTTACTATCTCCCCTCATTGCTACTGTTAATAATAAGGTTTATATACACGAGCAAGAAAATCATGAACGAAAAAGTATCCGGTGTTCAACAGAAATGACACTCCGCTTAAACTTTTAGCAAGAGTCAGAGAACAGTAACTCAAGCGGCAGTAAGCAGGTACACGTGTCGGGTTGAAATATCAGCCGACCATCCCTTCATGTAGAGTGCTTCCTTCCCCTTCCCTAACACCCCACTACCACCACCCCAACACGAGGCCTCACGTCGCTCACCCTCCACTTGACCTCGTCCTCAACACATCGAGATCACTTGCTTACACTTCACACACAAAAAAAAGCAATGAACGTGATTTGAGTACAAGTTACGGTTAGTTAGTTTCAACCACTGTAACTCCACCGTCCCCCTTTCCCTTCCCTTTCTCTTTCCCATATCCCTTCACCAAAACAGCGCCATAAACCTTAATAAACTCCAACTTTCTCTCGTCTGGAAGTCAATTCGATTTCCCGCCACGTCTGCCACGGTGCGCCCTCAAGCCAATAGCGTCCATACCAGTTCCTGTAAACTTTTGGTACATAAGCAAGACTTTGGACACGTGTCAGGACTCAGCTAGCTTCCCTCACAGGTCAAGCTTGGGTCAGGCGGCGGGGCGCAGGATAAAACCAAGGGAACTTTCCACGCAAATCTTAGGTGATGTTTGCGCTTACTAATGGATAAACGAGGGAGATGAGACCTGATAAAACACTGAAAGGTACGTACGTTGCTATGATAGACATGCGTTAGCCTCACATTAAGAGACGTAGTGTTTTTTTCTTTATATATTTTTTTCTCTCTCTCCCTCTCTATTATTCGCACACAAAGACGCAAGACACGCCGTGTGAACATTAAGTAATACGATGCTACGCTCAGTGTTGTGAGTTTCCTATATGCCAATATTAAACCTTTTGCGGAAGTGTTATCGCTTCTCTATCTTCTTCCTCAATCTCCTCCTTCTCTTCCTCTTCTTTATTTTCATATTTTTCTTTTAAGATATTCTCCCTTGTTCCATAATTTTCACCTTTTCTCTTATCCTCGCGTTAACTTTACAACAAATTTCATCATCATTACTATCATTATTAACATTATTATCATTATTCCAAACCTTTCCTTCAACGAGAATGACACACCATACTTCGCTAAGTTTAATTCACAGATAATAAAACTTTTACACCTCCAGCCTTACTTACTACCCATTGTCTCACGTCACATCCCTTTCTCTCCCCTACGCATCCTTATCTCCTAACACTATCAACCAGCAGATCTCTATCATCCCCTTGACCTTATACACTCTTTACTTTCTATCCTTTTGATATGCTAAAAATGGCAATATATTTCATACATACATTCTCCTCTTCCTCCTCCTTCTCCTCCTCCTCCTCCTCCTCCTCCTCCTCCTCCTCTTCCTCCTCCTCCTCCTCCTCTTCCTCACTTCCTTTCTTCAACAAGTAATGCTTCGTATATGCGAGTGAGGGAGTTAAATAAGAGAGAAGAAAAAGTACACCTCTTTCATTTGCCCTTGTCGCCCCCTCCACACTCAGTCTCTTTCCCAATTATCTGGAGACAATGGATGGGCTGCTCGAGCGCCTATTAATGCAATGCGCCAACGTCAAGGAAAAACCAATGAGGATATAAATGAGAGAGAGAGAGAGAGAGAGAGAGAGAGAGAGAGAGAGAGAGAGAGAGAGAGAGAGAGAGAGAGAGAGAGAGAGAGAGAGAGAGAGAGAGAGAGTGGAAACAAGTGGAATGTGAATACGATTGCATAAGGAGGTAATTAATGTTATTAGTAGGATTTACTGTTGTCCCTTAGCCAATACCTTTTAACGTAAAAAAAAAAAATGCATTTTAACCCTTTCTCCCCCCAACCCCCGAGCCTCTACTCCTCACCCCGAATCCCTCTACCCCAATCCCACTCCTCCTAACCCCCCACCCACACCCCCACCAACACCCACACCCACACCGACCACCCACACACCCACGCACATGGCCTGCCCTCCACACATCTCTAGCTTAACCACGCACATCATGCATGACACACTGACAATCGACAAATATTTTCCCTGTGAGGTAGGAAAACTAAATAAAGCAATATAAATTTTGAATACTTATTTTACGCCACCATCACCACCACCACCGCCATCACCCCCACTACCATCACCATCACCACCACCACCGCCATCACCCCCACTACCATCACCATCACCACCACCACCGCCATTAACATCGCCTAATACTACCATTACCACTATTGAAAATAAAAGGAGTAAATAAACAGTTAATAAAGCAAAAACAAGAAAAAACATTATAGTGATCTAACCACGGTCGGCTTCCTTGGGCGAGTCCACTATAGTACAGCAGGGGCGTAAAGCATAGCGGTCTACACAGCTAAATAACAGTCAATCCTAACACCTGCATAACACATGTACTTCATTAACATTTACATACACAGCAAAACAAACACCATGGATCATAGACACCACACGCATAAACATATACCAAGTGATGAGCAGACTCCCCCAAAGGCCGGCAGCTCAGGTCAAACTAAATTTATTCAGGCGTTCAGTGTCTCACACCTGCCCTGACCTAATCCACAATATCTGTAACAGTTGTACTCACCGTGGACACAGCCACAGCTCAGCGGAATGGATGGATCCATGGGTAATTACCAATAATGTTCGCGAGCCACTAGAAAACAATACAATACTCCGCACCAACGCAGCCTAGGGGTGCGTGGCGTTCCTATAGGCTCGTCGGCTAGGCATGTGTTAATCCATTATATATAAAAATAATAAGAATAAAAAAAAATTATGTGGTAATTAATATAAATGTAATTATCCTATCATTATTTTTTTGTTTTGTTTAAGTTTGTTAATGTAATTGTTGATTTAGGTAGTGTCGTATCCCGTGAAATTATAGTAAATGTTTTTATTTATTTATATCAATTGGAGGTATCTGGCATCATTGGGACTGCTACCTACTGTCACACCTAAGCTTTTGTTAATCATGAAACGTTAATGCATATTACTTAATAACTCGATATATATATACATAAGGCATTTTGCAGAAGAAAAAAAAATTAAATAAATGTGATGCTTTTGTATACAAGGATACATATACCACATTACTTTATATATATATATATATATATATATATATATATATATATATATATATATATATATATATATATATATATATATATATGCATCCTATCACTTGGTATATGTTTATGCGTGTGGTGTCTATCATCCATGGTGTTTGCTTTACTGTGTATGTGAATGTTAATGAAGTACAGGTGTTATGCAGGTGTTAGGATTGATTGTTATTTAGCAGCCAACACTTACTCCCCTGCTGCATAGTGGATTGGATTCGCCCAGGGAAAGCGGCAGATGATTAGGTCACTATAATGTTTTATCTTTTCGTTGTTTTATTAAATGTTTATTTCCTCCGAGAGATACATAATAAAGACAATTGTGAAAGGCATGGAAGGACTTTCTTTCCTGAGCGAGCAGTTTGGGTTTGCTGGGTGAGTTATTTCAATTTCATGGTCACCCAGCATGTCTATTTACTTAATTATTATTATTATCATTATTATTATCATTAGTATTATCATTATTATCATTATTATCATTATTATTTTTGTTTACAGTTGTTTTTGTTGTTATTGGAGGTCTTTTTGTTTTAGTCATTATTATCCTCAGCATTTCTCATAATTATACAAGTCATGCATTGAATACTGTAATTACTCCTTTCATCATCCAGGCCCAGTCCCCTCTATACTACCCTCCCTCCCTTCTATACTACCCTACCCTGCCTCCACATCACCCCACCCTCCCTCCACATTACCCTCCCTCCCCTGCATACCACCTTCCATCCCCTCCACATCAACCTCCCTCCCCTGCATACCACCCTCCCTCCCCTCCATACCACCCTCCCTCCCCTTCAACATACCACCCTCCTTCCCTTTCCTTTCCTCCATCCATCAATCCCTCCATCCATCCATCACAAATGCCAGACTTTCCTCCTCCTCCACTTCCTCCTCCTCCTCCAAGGCCACGAAAACAGTTTTCCTATGTTTCTTTTTCTTCTTCTTCTTCGTGTGTATGTGTGTGTGTGTGTGTGTGTGTGTATGTGTGTGTGTGTGTGTGTGTGTGTGTGTGTGTGTGTGTGTGTGTGTGTGTGTGTGTGTGTGTGTGTGTGTGTGTGTTAAAACTATGCCTGACATTTATATATGTTTTTCATCCCATGAAACTCTAGATTTATTTGTCCGTGTACGTATATGTACATGTACATGTGCATACACACACACACACACACACACACACACACACACACACACACACACACACACACACACACACACACACACACACACACACACACACACACACACACACACACACACACACACACACACACACACACACACACACACACACACACACACAAATAAAACAACGTAATCCATCAATCAATCAACAACTAATCATCTTTGCCTTATTATGACTATATTTAATCTCTCTCTCTCTCTCTCTCTCTCTCTCTCTCTCTCTCTCTCTCTCTCTCTCTCTCTCTCTCTCTCTCTCTCTCTCTCTCTCTCTCTCTCTCTGTCTAGACTTACATTACTTAAGATTTACTAACAAATATATTCAAGCCTCACGTTTCTCACCTCCGAATATGAATAAACAAAAGAGAAAATATACGAATCAAGATAAATTTTCAGACAAAAGGATTCAACGACGTAATCACCAATTAAGTCTCAGCCTCACGCTCACAGTTTTCCTTCTTGTGGTGTCTAGTCATTGTTCCTAGTTTGGTCTGCTTCCTTCTGGCCGGTCGTGACGCCTCTAAGGAAGGAAACATCTTCAAACATTGCAACTTGTGTTTATCTTGAGCGCTGATGAAAAATAAACTACAATTATTAACATACATATAAACGGAAATCTCTCTCTCTTTTTTTTTTTTTTTCTCTTTCTCTCTCTCTTTCCTTCTCCCTCCCTCTCCCTCTCACTCGTACCTTCTAAAAATCTAAAGCTGCCACAGGAAAAATATTAACAAATAGCAACAAATATCAATAATCATCATAGCTTTTGGAAATTGCCGAAGCCTCAGAGGTAAATAAATACGTACATTCATAAGGGCGAATAAAAAACCAGGAAGACAATCAATCTATTTAAGTAGAATGATCCATACACACACACACACACACACACACACACACACACACACACACACACACACACACACACACACACACACACACACACACACACACACACACACATTCTCTGCGCTGCTATCCGTCCTCACATTCTATACATAACCTCACGTGCCTGTCTTAGTTTTATGGGATTCTACACTAATTGCCAGTCCATTATCGAGGTTTTGTACTCACAGATACGGAGATGAACTGCTACATTTTCGTCCGTAATTTTTTTTTTCAATTGTGTGAAAAAAATAATAAAATGTTCATGATAGGTGAGGTATTTTTTCTTTATTTCAAGAGTTGTATGGAAGTATTATATATTCTCTC
>JAXIVD010002365.1:25000-40000 GCA_036785275.1 Cancer borealis | reverse complement strand
CTACCACCGTCACCACCACTACTACTACCACCCTCACCACCACCAACACAACCATCACCACCTACACTAACAAGACTGATGATGATGATGACGATGACAACAGCAACAGTAACAAGAACAGGCCATACCTATACAGCAGAATATTTAAGGGATGTATGAGAAGGCTACAGGACACCAGGATTGTGTCTATCACGTCTTGTCTACCTAAGGATTGCAAAGGGCGACGCAAGGAAATTAAACTTGACATTTGTACAACTCATCCCAAGTATTGATTATAAACAGCCTTGGGGGTAATTCACGTGAAAAAAGAAAAAGAAAAAAAAATAACTCCTTCACCCCCACTGTCGACTTTGTTCTTAGTTATCAATGAGTTATTCTGTCGCTAATCATACACATTACTCTCTCAGATTTACGAGTGCGAGCTTTTGCCGTGCGCCCTTCCTCCCGTGTTTGTTTTTAAGTGTTGTCAATGCGGAGTGAGTCGTAGGACGTTAAAAGGATCCGACAAAAGGTCACTTGGCTAACAGAAGATCACGATGGACGTAGAAGAGAGAGGTGAAAAAAGGGCTTCACTTTATCATTGCTCCCATAAACGTCGAGCAGACCAATAGCCCGAGGACAAGCCCATTATATAAGGGAACTGAGCCCAACGAGACTCAGCAGTGTCGACGCCACCTGAAGCACCTGGCGCAGACTCAACGCCAGCGTCCAGGTTCAAGGGGAAGGGCGCGGCTCACTTACAAAGGGAAAAGATCATAAGTTAATGACCGGACATTAATCTCAAAGGATATTAATTGACAAGGGAAATTATGAGACTCTTTGTGAGGGTGTATAAATACCTATGCATAAATCACGCTTAAATGTAGACTAGACATTGTATATATATTTAAAAAAAGAAAAAGATCACCTAATGTTCCCAAAAGGTTATCACGATATTTATGTGTTACTTCTTATGTTACTTGTATTATATTTACAAAGTTGCTCCGCTACACGACATACTACAGTGTGAGTGTTTACCGTCACAACACAACCAGTAGACTCCATGACCGTCACAACACACCCACTGGACTCCATGACCGTCACAACACACCCACTGGACTCCATGACCGTCACAACACACCCACTGGACTCCATGACCGTCACAACACACCCACTGGACTCCATGACCGTCACAACACACCCACTGGACTCCATGACCGTCACAACACACCCACTGGACTCCATGACCGTCACAACACACCCACTGGACTCCATGACCGTCACAACACACCCACTGGACTCCATAACCGTCACAACACACCCACTGGACTCCATAACCGTCACAACACACCCACTGGACTCCATGACCATCACAACACACCCACTGGACTCCATGACCGTCACAACACACCCACTGGACTCCATGACCGTCACAACACACCCACTGGACTCCATGACCGTCACAACACACCCACTGGACTCCATGACCGTCACAACACACCCACTGGACTCCATGACCATCACAACACACCCACTGGACTCCATGACCGTCACAACACACCCACTGGACTCCATGACCGTCACAACACACCCACTGGACTCCATGACCGTCACAACACACCCACTAGACTCCATGACCGTCACAACACACGCACTGGACTCCATGACCGTCACAACACAACCAGTAGACTCCATGACTGCACAGACGAATTCTCTTAGCAACACCGTGGGACTCAAAAATCATGTTCAGTGGTTCCAAACACCCGTAGCCATTGTGTGTGTATGTGTGTGTGTGTGTGTATATATATGTGTGTGTGTGTGTGTGTGTGTGTGTGTGTGTGTGTGTGTGTGTGTGTGTGTGTGTGTGTGTGTGTGTGTGTTCATTTACAGTCTTGAGATCATATACTGGACACGTGATCATCAGCCATTACCATCTTGGAGAGGTAGCTTAGAGTTCATATAGACTGATCTATGGGTAATGGTGTGACCTTTAACACACCACACACCCCATGTCTGTCTGTCTGTCTGTTTGTTTGTCTGTCTGTCTGTCTGCTTGTTCATCCATCAGTCCATCCGTTTGTCCGTCAATCCGTCCGTCGGTCAGTCAGTCGGTCGGTCGGTCAGTTGGTCTCTCTCTCTATCTCTATCTCTATCGC
Source organism: Cancer borealis (assembly GCA_036785275.1). Lineage (NCBI taxonomy): Eukaryota > Metazoa > Arthropoda > Malacostraca > Decapoda > Cancridae > Cancer > Cancer borealis. The sequence goes on along the minus strand of JAXIVD010002365.1, from coordinate 37,865 downwards.
TCTCTCTCTTTCTCTCTCTCTCTCTCTCTCTCTCTCTCTCTCTCTCTCTCTCTCTCTCTCTCTCTCTCTCTCTCTCTCTCTCTCTCTCTCTCGTACTGCTGTGGTAAGTCACATACACACACACACACACACACACACACACACACACACACACACACACACACACACACACACACACACACACACACATACACACACACACACACACACACACACACACACACACACACACACACACACACACACACACACACACACACACACACACACACATACATTTAAATTCACAATTAGACATATTATCATATATACACCATAATACAAAGCTGTCAACTGCTTCACACCCCATTATCGCCACCATCGCTGCACAAATATATAATTATCATGCTCCATATGCATTTGTGGCGCAATACTTTCTCAAACTTACCACAAATAAGATTACCAAGAGAGACAAAAACAATGGTAGACGCACAAAAAATACACGTGGCAATATATTAAATACAAAGACATCCTGCACCAACACCACCAACACTACCACCACCACCACTATCACCACCACCACCACCACCACCACCACCACGACTACCACCATCACCACTATCACCACTACTACCAATTAATATCTCCTTTTGCTATCCTATCCATCACCACCACCACTATCACCACCACCACCACCACCACCATTTCACTCCATCACCATTAGTTAGCATCACCCTTATAGTACTATTAACTCTGCCATCACCACTACCACCACCACTATCATCACCATTACCACCACCACCAAGACCTCAACAACTGCATCACCATCATTATCATCATCATCATCATCATCATCATCCTCAGCACCACCAGCATAGGATACCCTCAGGTCATGTAGCGGCCTCAGTTTAGTGAAAAGCATCCTTCCCCCTTTCCAACACCGTATCCTTGTACTTATGGCCGCTGTTCCCTTGCGTCTGTGGCTGTTGAACGATACCATCTGGCTCTGGCCCTCCCCTAATACCATATACCACTTTCTTCCTCTCACTCCTTTCCCTCTGGGCTCTCTCTCTCTCTCTCTCTCTCTCTCTCTCTCTCTCTCTCTCTCTCTCTCTCTCTCTCTCTCTCTCTCTCTCTCTCTCTCTCTCTCTCTCTCTCTCTCGCCAGCATCATCTTCCCCTTTCACCACCGAACAACAAAGTTACACTGCCTCACCATCAGTCACTATCATCTCCTAGCCTGCCTCCCCCCTCAGCCTGTCTCACTCATAGTCTGCTAAATTCCCATTCTTTCTCAACGCCAGCCTATCCCACTCCTAGCCTGCCTCACCACCAGCCTACCTCATCCTACGTTTGCGCTGCTACCGATGTGCCTCACTCTCAAATCTTCCTTATCCATTACCTGCCTCACTTTCAGCCTCCCTCACACTTAACCTGTCTCGCTATTAACATGCATGAGTCCCGGCTTGCCTCTGTTAAAGCCTGTCTCGCCTTTAACCTTTACACACCACAACCTGCCTCATTGTCAGCCTACCTCACTCTCAATTCATGCATCACCTGGGAGTCTGACTGTAATGCTTACTTTGCTGAGGGAACTGCAGTGAATCATGAGTTAGTAGAGTGAAAAGGAAGAAAATGAAACAACAATAAAAGAGAAAAGAGGGAAATGATGAAGGATATTATTGGAAAAGTGATAATGAAAATATGTGTTTGTAAAAAATAAATAAGGAACATGATTAATCACAAAACATTTATGAAAAATGTAATTATTTTCTTAAGAAGTATTTTGCCTGCAATGATTTCTTAAAGCAAATATTTAGTGGCACAAACATGCTAGTGTGCAGCTGTTGAGCGAGTCAATTGGTCATTACGTGTTGTTAATCTGCATTGCTTGAGGTGACACTATCAACAAATTCAAGGGCTCTGTTACTCACTATAAAAAGTACGGAGTAATCAAATTCTCTCACGTACCTGAACTAGCCATTGCCTCTCCTCGGCGTTCAGATTCTAGACACACATTTGATAACATGCAAAGAAGTGCATAATATTTTTTTTGTCTCTCTGTGACTGCATTAATACGCTCTCACGAAAAATACTTATAATATTTTAAATTTATACGCGATAATATAAAAATAAAACAAAAACTATACAAAAACGTGCATTTAACTCTCAGAAAGCAGACCATGTGAACCAAGTTTCTTCTTGAGGTGTTGAAGGACGTTCAGGCAGGGAAGGAGTATGTTTATAATCTTGTTTCTGTTTCCCAACGGGCGTAAGGAAGCCGCCAACATTCTGCAGTTGGATGCGCGCCGTGGATGTCTCGTTTTAATCGTGAGTCGCAGGCCACGACAACAAAATGACTTATCGCTACCAAAGAGAATCAGTTTTCTTCCTCCCCAAACACGCCTCCAGGCAGCTTTACATTAACATTAATCACGCCTCGGTACTTTCTATTAGCAGTTAGTGGTTTCAACATTTTCTTCAGTGTCATATATATTATTATTTTTTCTCTCTCCTTTGGCAAAGAACAGCGTGCAACCAGTGAACACTTAAGGCCCTGCGGGTGTTCTTAGCTCATAATATAATAGACCTTTTTTTTTCTCTTCCTTTACTCTTATTACTGTTCAGGGTGTCTATGTATAATTTTGTTACGATATTATATGTTTTGTATTCCTGCTGACAGTCTCTCTTGTTTATGATTGTGTTTATGTTTTCACGAGGTGAAGGCAGGTGTGCCATTTAGAACAGACGAGTGATTGAACCCTAAATGATGAAGAAAAAAATACAAATTAACAACACATCTAAGCTGAGCAGGCGGAATCCACATCAAGAACAACGTCTACTGAATTAATACTTCAGAAAACCTGTCCGAAGGATTTATATTTGCTACCGACCACATTGGTTATTACGGAACTCATATATTCGTCTCCTCGACAAACACAGGCATCCAAGTGGGCAGCAGAGGTCCAGGTGACGCTGCCAACTCAGACTGTAAGCTCACGCAAAACGGTTAATGCAATACCTAAAATACTAGAAGAAAACTTGTATGAAAAAGGAAATGATCCATGCAGACAGATATAATTGATACATTTACGGTTGGTGTGGCTCCAGACCCAGGTGACTGTAGCCTCTGCTTCCGTTGACCTGCAAAGACCCACCTAAGGGCCCGCGGAGTCATCGACCTCAGCCAACCCTTCCCCCACCGATTTTCCTACGACTCACCACGTTCCACGCACCTAACATGCCCTTGCCTGCTTGGGGTCTCTGCACCAAAGGGCTTTAAAGAGTTAGGAGGAGGGAAAAGGAAGATTTGGGGGAAACAGGTGTATGGGCAGCCAACGAACTTGGCGGCACACAGGTAACGGAGAGGGATAGCGTTTCAGTGTTACGGCAGGGTATCGGCGGCAGCCCATCCCCCTACACATCCTTTATGTAAGCTATGGTTGCTAGAGAGAATAATGACTTGAAAACCCCGTCCCAACGCCACTAACCTCGCGGCCAGCGGCGTGGAGAGATGTTGCCAGTTAAGACGGAATGTACGGAACCGTAAAGGAATGAGTGAAATTTCTATCTACTATGCGGATCATATTTATCTTACGAGGCATATCCACTCTAACCTCTGCCATGTAAGTGGCGAACCGAATAATGCTAAGCAGCGACAACTGATAGAACTAGAGGAAAATATAAGAGCAAGAACTTATATGAGCGTGGTTTCAGGTCACACAACGCTGAGAACACGCCCTCCCCGCCTCCCTCCCTCTGGCCCCAAGCGAACGAGTATCTCGAGAGTCAAGACGAACTAATTATCATAAAAGAGGCGTTCCGTTACTCGACAACACAACGAGAAGGAACAATGGAACGAACAAAACAACGACACAGATCAAACTCGTTTTCTAATCGTTTCTTAAACTTTCAAAAACTATCTTTGCTTTCTCTCACTTGATACATTTTGCAGCAGAAAAAAAGTAGAAAGTGCTTTGTTACCATGACTTATAGTTTATTTATAGTTGGATAATAAATACAAATCAATGATGCATTATGAAAAAAAAGATAATAATCCACTGCAATCTTGTTTATCATCTGTAAAAATACAATGTGAGTGTGGCTACATTAGGCGATTATCACAACTGTCAATACCAAGCTTAAATACTAAACAAAAACACCATAACATCGACGGCTTCAACTGGACGTGCGCGTCTAAGCCGTTGAATTATCCCTAGTGAAAATTATCCGACCTCCTCATAACCGCAGAGAAGATGAATGTCCCTGTTATTACACCACTGGACAAAACGCAACGCAGAACCTAAGTGTCGGCGTCAGAACAATGTCTACCATGCACATTGGATTCTCTGGCGTCTTTTTCTTTTTGAGATCAGTAATGGAAGGATTAGCAACCAAATGCAGGTGGTGGCCACTCCAGCCCCAAGTAAGAGCAGTCCTGGGATGGATAACATTGTAGGTGCGCTGGTTGGAGGACGTGGGACAACAAAGTGCTTATCCTAGTCCCGCCCCCTTTCCGCCCCCTTCAATACGGTCGACCAGCCCATTACTGCCCACTAACTGCCTTCCCGTAGTGCCCTTTTGATGGCCGTTCAGAGTTCCGTGCTCCGCCGCAAACGCTGGAGGGAGATGTTTCTCGCATAAACTGACATGAAAAGATCTTTGGGAGTCGCGGTCGACTTTAATGGACTGCCCGGAACTCGTGGGGGGCGGAATTCAGAGCTGATGCCATCTCGGGCAGTGTGTTGATTTGAGGCCACACAAGATAACATCAGTCCCCACCTGCTGTAACGCCCATTACCATGCCTCCTCCTCCTCCTCCTCCTTCCTCCTCCTCTCTTCCAGTGCCGTTTAGTTGTCTCCTCTGTTGCCTGCAGGTAGAGGCTCATCTCCTTTCACTTTGTCTATCTTCCCTTTATTGCTTTTTTATTTCCCAGACGATGGTCCAAGTTTATGCGTGCGTCTCTCTCTCTCTCTCTCTTCTCTCTTCCTCTCTCTCTCCTCTCTCTCTCTCTTCTCTCTTTCTCTCTCTCTTTCTCCTCTCTTCTCTCTCACCTCACACTCACACACACAGCACACGTATAATGAGCAATACACGATACCACTTACACACGACACACACTAACAATCATGCTCACACACACACACACACACACAGCTCACACACACACTTACACACCACAGCACACACACTCACACACATACACCATACACAGCAACACACTACACTCACACACTTACACACACCACACACACACCACACACACCACACCACACATGTACGCACAACACTCACACACACACACACACACACACACACACACCCACACACACACACACACACACACACACACACAACACACCCACACTATACACTACATACAATACTAAACAATGTATATATATATATATAGTAATATATATATATTATATATAGTATATATATATATAGTATGATATAGTATATGTATATATATATATTATAATATTATATATATAGGTATTATGAATATATATTTATATTATATATATTTACATACAGACCACACGTACATACATACATGCATACATACATACATACATGCATACATTCATACTTACATACATACGTACATACATACATTCATACATACATACATAAATACATACATCCACTTCGTCCTAAAACCATACTTTCCCACGTCTCAAAATGTAGGGATGCAATTTTATTCTGCAGTGAGTTGAAGTTAAATTAGAGAGGATGTTCTTCTGCCATCTGTTGTAGGCGGTGCTCAGCTCGCTAATACATTCACGGCACATTAGCATAGATAACTCCCACACACACAAAAAAGTTGCTCGTATTATAGCTTCATTTTGCCTCGTAAGAACCCGTGAGGCTATTCACATCCCTTCATCCCTCACGCCATTACCAGTGTGGATGGGTCAGGAGGGAGGAGGAGAAGGGGTAGACGCAGGTAACCAAGAGGCATCGCGGTAAGATGAAACCAGGTATGCTAAGGCGAATGTTATCGAAAATTACAGGGAGGAGACCACGGATTTGCTGGGCCGTTGCGTCCTTTTATGATGATGTAGCTCAAGCTCACCCGCGAACACCAAGGGATCAGGGAAACACACCACAATGGCACAAAAGCAACACTTTTCGGGGAAAAAATATATTCATCCGAGATGGGAATCACAGCTTTGAGAAAAGAAGGAAACGAACAAAGAAGCTTCTCTTCATAACAATGGATTCAAGGAATATACCAGCAAGACCCTGTGTGTGTGTGTGTGTGTGTGTGTGTGTGTGTGTGTGTGTGTGTGTGTGTGTGTGTGTGTGTGTGTGTGTGTGTGTGTGTAAACGTTCACGCACGCACAGACACACACACACACACACACACACACACACACACACACACACACACACACACACACACACACACACACACACACACACACACACACACATACACACACACACATACACACACACACACACTCGAGAGAGAGACCAGCAGCAGACTGTACAGTGAATACACACACACACACACACACACACACACGCACACACACACACACACACACACACACACACACACACACACACACACACACACACGCACACACACACACACACACACACACACACACACACACACACACACACACACACACACACACACACACACACGTGCCTGACGTACACACATTCTTTAACGTACACAAGTCTCACGTACAGATACTTACACTCAAATATGTCTCACCTGCACATCCTTTAGTACACATGGGCTTTATTTACGTACATAAGAAAACGGCAAACGTAATTAGTATATTCTACAAAGTTACTGTGTGTAGTTTTCTTCCTGATTCTGGCGCTGCACACGCACTCACCTGACTTGTATACAGGTATCATCTCACTACTTTAATTATCACTGTCACCGTCGTCACCGTTGTCGTGCTGAAAGGTACACAGGTCCCATGTATACTTGCAGCAGCCTTGATAACCTGGCATCAAGTCACCACGATGCACGAGTACAGGTAAGTAGTATTATTATCGAGTCTTCCATTTTCTAAACCTCTCATCAGAACCTTATCAACATGCTCAACCTACAAATATTAAGACTATTTTCCACTTCAAAATTCATCATAATCTTCATACAGTCCAACCACCGCTACGTCACACCAGCTGATTAGGTCACTACTTTCCTTTCTTTACATGGTGTTGGACCATCCTAATAACAACACCACTTATTCAGCTGATCGGGTTATATTCATTCACCACACTCTGATCTCAGAATATTAACTTTAACAACAAATGTTTCATCACCAAAAGGTGTTCATATTTTTACTAGTTAAATGTAGTCTAATTTTCATGTGCAGTGAAATCTACTAATTAATAGCAAAATAAGTTACTGTACGAGTAAGTCGCAGAAACTGTTTATTCATCTTCAAACTCTCCTTATGAAGTTTTTTTTTTATTGTTAATGCGTTCTACCTTTGGCTCCAATTCTTTGTTTCCTTCGGCACATACTGAAGAAAAAAAATAATGATATCATCCAGATCACCTGACACACCACTGTTTCTTTTTGCATGTAGTCGACGCACACATTACACAGGTTGGCACAATCACCCCTGCTCATTTCACGACACTGCAGCACCTCACCCTTCGACACTAAGACACTGTTAACACTGAATGGCATCACCTAAGGCTTTCCTTCATTGATTCTTAGGCTTTTTAATGCAGTTCATACGGCATATTCATGTCGGCTCCTCCGTGTTTTGCAAATTTACATTAACAATAAGAACCTAATCGACAGCAGACAACTGTTCACAAGGCAATGGAGTCCTAAGGTCTCTTAACAATGACACACCTAGGTTTATTTTTATTGCAAAGGGATCAGCCCTTTATGTTTGATGAACATTAAGTTTCTAGAGTTCTTGCCCTTGAATGAAACATCATTACCGTCGTGTACATGGAATCACGCTACGTCTGCCAACCATATCCCTGCCCTTCACTATCTATCCGCGGTGCAAATGTCATGGGATTGCAACTCACAGAGACGTACAAGTTTTGAACAAGTGCAAATGATGTGTGCAATATTAATTACACTCGCTGCACATTACACACACTAAATGGTGTTACGATTGAGACGCCGATATATTATTGGTTTTCTACATACTGAGTCATCCATCCAAATAATTGCAGTGGACATACCTGTAAACCAGATGTTCTAGCTAAATATTATACAAATCATCCATCACATTGAGAATTTTCCATCATTTTTACTCTGAACTCATTCTAAATTAGCCTGTGAGGAGCCTCGTATATCCCGGTTATTTAATACTATACCGAGGCCTTAATAACACACTGATTGTAAAGTTCAAACACACTGTCTTCACTCATCATCTTTGAGTTAATTACAGTACAATAATATGTACAACTATAATCGCGTTTAACCATAAGTGTAGAAATTACGGGTTTCGATACATTGCGTCATATAAGAACTGAACTTTTGAAGAAACAAGACCCAACCACTCCTGACATAATTATTAGTGTATCTTTCCTACTTGAAAATCGACCACAATCTACACAGCATAACATACATCGTGCAACGTAAAGATACATTAGTTATATCAATATTTTGGTCAAAACTTCCTGAACAGACTTGACATTTCCAATTTTTACTCGGGCCAACTCAACACGCCTCCTGCCTGATTATAGAAGATGTGGCACCAGAGAGCAGAGATGGTATAGCGGAAAAAACCTTCAGACCACAGCCTACTGCAGATGTGGTGGGTTTCTTGCATCTTTTTTTTCCTCTCCTAAACTGTCTTTGGTAATTCAAATATGATGGAGAATTTGCTGACCTCCAGTCTAGGTTAGGTCTGCGTGGAAGCTCAGGTAGTGAAGGGAGGTCAGCGCGCTCCGAGGGCCTCACCGTTACTCTGCTCGACAGTAACATTATGCTCACGTCCGGCTACTAAACCTTACAACATATATCCTGTAGCTGTAACTGATGCTGACACAAAATCATGTTCAGTACTGTGAATTTCAGTATCTACTTTTTTGTAATACTCCGTTGGTAGTAGTAGTAGTAGTAGTAGTAGTAGTAGTAGTAGTAGTAGTAGTAGTAGTAGTAGTAGTAGTAGTAGTAGAAGAAGTAGTAGTAGTAGTACTAGAAGAAGTAGTAGTAGTAGTAGTAGTAGTAGTAGTAGTAGTAGTAGTAGAAGTAGTAGTAGTAGTAGTAGTAGTAGTAGTAGTAACAGCAGCAACAGCGACTATTATTGTAGTTATTATTATTGGTGCGGATCCTGCTGCTCATAATTTTCTTGCTGTTTTTGATTTTGCTGTTGTTATATTGTGTCAATGTTCTTGCTGTGTCTGTAATTGTAGGGGCGTTGAAGAACATTATCTTATTATGATTTATCCTAACCTGGATAATCATTAAAAAAAAATACAAAAAATAAACAAAGAAAAGTATAGACCCTTTAGTTTCATTTTTCAGCCTCATGTTTTGCTTCACCAAGGATAAAGATGAGCTGCACCGCGCTTTGTAGTCTGAGGACAATGCAAGGTCGAAGATAAGCTGTGGTCACTTCCTCAAAGCCCTCGCACGGCCTCAGCCAGAAGGTGACTGAGTACCGCGTTTCATTTCCTTGACCATCATCACTCATCACTCGGATAGAAAATAATAATAACCCAAGAAACCTACACTAGGAAAATATTTGCTTGTTCATTTTGCTTGTGTCTCTTTCCTTCTTGAATAATAATAATGATAAGCCAATAAGCCTACACTGGGAAAATGTTTGCTTGTTCATTTTGCTTGTGTCTTTCCTTCTTGAATAATTCGCCACCAATCACAATGGGAAGTTTTGTGGGTTGAGGACTAAGACGGCAACGATTGACTTCACTCTTTTACTCGTTACCTTCGCAGAGTCATCTAAAATGAAACTGTGAAATCATATCTGAAACTGCTCGAGTGAGTTATGTTTTCCATCAGACTGAGTTATACTATTAAGAACAAATAAACAAACGTCATTACATATGCATTTCAATTTCACTCCTTTCGGCAACACATGATTAACGCTGACTACATTTTACATCGAGTAGCTGAGCCCTAACTGGCACTAGTCCAAATGCTGTAGAATTAAGGTGCCTGTCAGTGTTCAGCTCTACATAACAACTACCTGTGATGGCCACATTATCCCAAGCTGGAGACTACAATATTGTGAGTGATGGCCGAGGGATCAGGGCTGGGAGGGATGGTGTAGGGGTAATTTCAGGAAAAGGAAGGGGAGAGGTAGATGAAGGCTAGGAAGGGAAGGTTAAGGAAGAGAATGATAATGAAGAGGAGGAAGAAAAAATGGGACACCACGGTGAAAGACCAGAATGGAAGATGAAGGCCAGAGCTGAAGGATGACACGAAGAGTATGAATAATCTAGAGGATGAGAAGCGGAAAGAGGCGTCGAGGGGAGGTCTGGAAGCCTATAGTAGATGGGACGCAGTGGCTGGCGAGGAACATGAAAACCAGGGAACGTAAGGAAGTGCTGACATAAAAAAATATAGTTTCTTGTGTAATTTGCTGTTGTGGTAGAAAACAAGTATGTAATTTTTTTTTCCTTTGAATATGTGTAAAATGCAGGTGGTTTTTGATTGTCTTAAGATGAGGCATTCCTTACGCTTTCACTCATTAGGATTCCACAGTTTTTCTTGCCTGAGTGTTTAAATACAACAACACAATCAAATGTGAGACAAGTAAAAAAGAAAAAAAAAACCGTAGTTAGTTGTAATTCTAAATATTACTTTTATGCTGCAATCATCATATTCGCATTCCTTAAGGATTTTCTTGTTGCAAAATAAAAATATAATAAACGAGCATTTAAAGTAGTATTTTTTTTATACTCTTTTATTCTTTCTCATCTTGTCTCTAAAATGCAACCACCTGATTCCGTCTTCCTTACGTCCGCCTTTAGTCATTCCGCCAACAATGACTTCACTCATCTGTAATACTGTTGAGGTTTTTTTTTTCCTTCTTCAAATGTTCAAGGAATGCTGATGCTGCCTCGTTTGGCTCACCCCTGAACAGGCTTGTCTATCACCTGTCACTTGGTTTTGTCAACGCCCGTGTTCAACTACGATAGCACCTCCATCTCTCTCTCTCTTTCTCTCTTTCTCTCTTTTCTCTCTCTCTCTCTCTCTCTCTCTCTCTCTCTCTCTCTCTCTCTCTCTCTCTCTCTCTCTCTCTCTCTCTCTCTCTCTCTCTCTCTCTCTCTCTCTCTCTCTCTCTCTCTCTCTCTCTCTCTCTCTCTCTCTCTCTCTTCTCTCTCTCTCTCTGACACCTACCGCCTTCCTCGTCTCCCTCTAATTTTCAACATTCTACACCTTAAATTATCTCTTTCACACTCACATCTTGGCAATCTTCTTTATCTCAGCCTCTCATACGTACTCCACACACTCCTCTCATCCCCTTTTCATACCTCCGCCTTCCCTTGCCGCTCTTCCCATTACCGTCCCGTGGCCTCCCTCCGTCCCGTCATTGGGCCTCACATTTTTTCTGCCGCCTCATCAGTATTCAGCACAAGTACCTCAGTGTTGTTTTTTGCTCCTTGAAATACCTCACATGTGCAGAAAGAATATGAATGTTCCTCCCCTATACCTAAGTTAGCAATAATTCTATCATTACTTTTTCTCTATTCTACTTCTCTCAGTAGATTGTTTTAACACTATATCAGCATTTCACTTTTTGTTCACGTATTGAAGAGTAAGATGTGTAATGCACGGGGAACAATCTCAGTATAAAACCTAGGCGGCTGCGTAGAGACTGGCATCCGAGAATTCTTAATCCGCACCTCACGCGCCGGGCTAGTCTGTGCAGGCCGACGTGGAGCGTAGGTGATGAGCAGCCCTTGACAGAAGGCCGACATCAAGGATGGTGCGCCTCTATACCTCCCGCAGATTCATCAGATTCATTCAAGTCTACAGTCATCTCATATTAATTCGAATGTCCTCACCTTCCTCACAAACTTGAACTTACTCCCTCACTTGGTTCACACAGTCGCCAGCCTTAACATTTGAAACTCATTGAATAAAAGTACGATAAAAACGAGGATGTTTCGACGCTGGAGATGTCATATGTATGAGCTGATACGATGACTGATATCACCCTGTATCCGCAAGGGACGTGGGATGGACCCAAAGTATTCCCAATGTGCAGGAGTAGGTATCAATAGCTAGTTTTTTTTTCATGAACAGACGAACATCACTCCGTCAAACGTCGAGGAGGTTGTCTTTGATCTGCCAGGGGTGAGCTGTCAGGTGATATTTATGTCTGCCCTCGACTCAGCTGTCTCATGTCTGGCAGCAGGCGTAGCTGCCTTGTGTTTGGTTATGAAGCTGTAAATTACTCAGGCTAGACTGTAATGTGAGGGGCGAACGCTCGGGTGTGCTGTGAGTGTCGCTTCTCCGGCAGCACAGCGGGAAGCAATAATTGATTTGTGAAGTCTTGCTGTGCATAATGAAAGAAGAAGATGTTTTGCTCATTAAGGGATGGGCGAAGAAAGACAATGACAAATATATGTGAATGAAACACGGATTTTACGCATAAAACGGATAATTCAAGTAAAGGTTTTATGAATTATATTCGTTAGGTAATGAAGCATTTTCTACATTGATGAAAATAAGGAAAACAAATGAAAACCTTACAAAGTCCCTGAAAAATAAAACATGCAAAGAATCAAGTACCAGGAGAAAAAATATATAGAAGCTAGTCAGGCAAATAATACTTATAAGGAAACTATTCAAATATGGTCAGGTCAATGAAATAAAAAAAAAAGTGAAAAAAGTGTTCATATACCAGTAAAAGCTGTTTTTATTTAGTTTTTTTATACCTATTAAATGGTCTTAAAATGT
>JAXIVD010002365.1:10000-20000 GCA_036785275.1 Cancer borealis | reverse complement strand
ACGATTAGAATTCAGAACAAGTATTCACAACTATATTGCTTGCCATCACAAATACCGTTCTACAACCCTCTCCTAAGCTGTCACAATCCGTGGGTTCCGTTTTCCTAGCAAATAATTGGAAACATTTTGTAATAATGCAAATTCACAAGAAAGGTGACATGAAAAACCTAAAACAAAAAATATCGTTCAATAAGTCCTCACTAATAGTATTAATTCAACACAGTCTCAAACCAGCCAAGAGAGCAAGCAGGTTTCCGGAGTGGATATTCAACGGCTGATCACATCTATATAATTAATCAAGTAGTTGAAAATTATGCAGAATTCACTAAGCCGTTATTAATGTTTTTTATATAAACTATGAAAAAGCCTTTGACTCAGTGGACAATTCAACAAATATGAAACCACTAGGATACAGATGGTAAAGGAAAAATGTGTAGAGATATTAGAAGACTTAAAGAAAGAACTACCACTATAAACTACATAAAATCAGCGATACAATACAATTACAGAAAGGGGTCAGACAAGGCGACACTACTTCTACCCTGTTCATGGCGGTTTCAAAGGAATTTTTTATGAACTTGGATTTGCATAGGAAAAGGCTGGAATTTATATAAATAGAGAATATCAAAAAATAATCTTAGTTTTGCTGATGATATTGATATAATGAGCGAAACGACAGATGAACTACAGCAGATGATTTTGCAGTTGTACATAAGAAGCCAGAAAGTGGGTTTAAAGATGACTATGAAGAAAGCTAAGGTGATGTTGAATAACTACATACTAGACCAAGATATCACAATAAATGATGAAGTAACATAATGTGTCCAAGAATACATCTACTTTGGACAGAAGATTGCTGCAAATCCAGATCATGAAAAATAAATCAAAACAATAATTGGGATGGAATGGAGGGCTTTTGGTAGACAACACAATGTTATGAAAAGTAATCTCCTATCATCACTGAAGAGAAAAATATATAATCATTGTGTTCTACCAGTTCTAACATGTGGAACTTAAAGAAGGTTGGGGGTGAGGCCTTTGTTCTGCTGTGGAATCATAGAGGTTAATGATTATGATGATGATAATTATGATAATGAAACCACGCAAACTTCACCCACCAGTAACAAATAAATACACATGCCTTGATCTTTTGTTTGGTTGCCACTATTTTTCATCTCACTTATCTTCCCTGACATAAAGTCGTAAGAATTTGGTGATTTCTCAGAGCGTTACTGACTTACAGAGAGTTCTACTGCGTCCACTGATCGCCCGTAACTACCACTCTAGCTTCAAAGAGTTTGAAAAAAGCCTCTTATAGTTTGATCACAATATCGAGCAAGATGAAACTCTTCTTTAGTCCTCCATAAAAATCTCCTCGTCCTCCAGTTCATGAGCGAAATTTCTCCTCCTTCCCACTTATTTTTGTTTTCAATTTACAAGTAAGTCGAAGTGATAATGATAATACAAAGAACACGCTAAGATAAGATCTGCCCTTTACTGCAAAAAGGTTATATTTATCTCAAACAGTTCGACACAAATCACCAACGAATGGCTTTGGTCTCCTCTCCTACCAGTCATGGCCCTCGTTACCGCTCCTCCCGCCTCGTCTAGTCACCAGCCTCCTCGCGGGGTGCTGGTGGTGGTACGTACGACCGGCCCCAGAGTGCTAAATGGGTAATTATTGCCAACAATTCACCTAAATGGGCAGAACCACGCCCGTCAACACCAGCAGGAGGGTAGAGGAAGGGATTGATAAAGTGCAGGTGTGTCATAAATCGAAGAATACCGTACTAGTAACATCTCTAGAAGACTCGCTCTGACCTTTTGTTGGCGACTCCCTTTGATGATGGTGTTGGGTTAAGGTGCAACAAAAGAAGATAAATCAGTCATTTATATCAGTTATATAAACTCTACATGAGGAAAACCTGTACGTTAGCAACACTTGATTAATGAAAGGCTAATAAGTTATGTCAATTACGTTTAGATAGCTGTTTCCTAAGTGGCATGAAAAATACAATCAAATTGATATACCCATAATAATAAGATCCATTAAAACGATAAATCTGCAGCTTAATTAAGGCTTTGGAGTCAATAACTATAATTGATGTTCCTGAACCTGGTTAAGCCACTAAAATCAAGACCCACCATCTACCTACTCGAACAAACCCTCCGACACACACTAAACTCACCTCGTTAGCTGCTGAACCAATTTTTACGACCGTCCTTTCAATATCATAAAGTCTCGTTTCTCTTTACTCTTTTTTTCCGCATCACTAGTCTATTGATCATGATTATTAGAGCAACACATCAGCAGCACTACACCAACACCATTACTCACCACGCATCACCATCATCACCACTTATACTAACAACAGTCAAAGGTCACCACATCACCTCTGCCATCACCAATCACCAATACTAATAACAGCCACGCCCATGTCAACCACTAATCTACCATCATCACCACTGCCATCAAGGTAGATATCCATTCAGGCTAAATATAGGTTATATCCCACACCGCCATCCTGTCGTGCATCCTCTTCTTCTATCCACTCTTACCCAATTCCTCACCCTCCCTCCTGTCTGATATCCTCCTATCAGTCCCTCCTCTTCCGTCTTCCTCTTCCCCGTGCTCAGTCGACGTATCCCTCGCCTCGTCTCTCTAGTTTCGTACGACATGAGCAGACGAACATAGAACCTTAAAGCTGCCGCCGCCACCACCACAACCATCACTTCTTCGTCTCCAGTTTCTACAAAAGAATAACTATCGTTTTATCTACTGATTGTTTTGGTCCAAGTTATATTTACTATCACCAAGGAATCGTTCCAACTACAATTGAATAGTATAATGTTATCGTTATCTAGTATCTCCGCCTTGTAACTTGACAATGAAAAACCACTGGACAGTTAAGAATGGAATATTGAATTATATTTATGCCACTGTTTGTAAGTGCCTAGGCCGCCATCTACCTTTATGATCCTAACTCTGGACGTCCAACTCCTGCGTTAAAAAAAAAGGTCAAGATACCCATTTTTGGCACCCAAGAGAGCGCCGCCTATAATCAATTGATAGAAGGTTTAGCTCATACATTCACCTTCAATGAACGTTCCCTCCACCTCCTCCTCAACACAGTGACAAGGCAAAGGACAATGAACCTCCTCACGTGTCTTGCTAACATCTATTTCATTATCATCTAACTCTGGGCTGCAGCTCGAACCAGGATCACTAAATCAGTACTAAGGATGGTGGTAATATGAAGCAGCGTTGAGAGAGATGATTTTACTATATTTCATTTACCGTCTTTCAAGGTAAAATGCTCGATGCTGGTTCATCACAATTATGACATGCATATGTAGATAAGGCTTATGATCTAATTCAAGCCAATGGTTCGTATATTCATTCATTTACTTAGATATGATTTTGTTTTTTATTGAATTGCAATGTTGAATGAGATCAACTTTTCTCAACAATGATTTATAGGAGAAAGTTCTTATCTGAAAGAGTAATGTCTTGCATAGACATTAACAGTTTAATATGTTATGTGTATATGTGCATGCATATATATGTGGGTTTGTGTGTGTGTGTGTGTGTGTGTGTGTGTGTGTGTGTGTGTGTGTGTGTGTGTGTGTGTTTGTGTGTGTGTGTGTGTGTGTGTGTGTGTGTGTGTGTGTGTGTGTGTGTGTGTGTGTGTGTGTGTGTATGTGTATAGATACACACATACACACACACAAGCGCACACACACACACACACACACACACACACACACACACACACACACACACACACACACACACACACACACACACACACACACACACACACACACACACACACACACACATGGAAAAAGAGAAAGAGAGAACACGAATACATCACAGGTAACAAAAGGCCAGTCCAGTCGCGTATAAAGGTGGTTGTAAAGAGGAAGGCGCAGGGATGAATCCAGCATTTTTAGGGCGGGGGAGTGTGGGAGGTAAACGAAGCGAGTCTCTCAGCTGAGGTCTGGGAAAATATCTGGATATAAAAGATGTGGCGGGGTATTTTGAGGCCTCAGGAGGAACACATTGTATACGTATTTAGATCTGCAGATATGTGGGCGTACTGGGACGAAAAAGAGGGAACCATAACCGATTTTCCCCTTACATACACCACGGGATCTGTCCACCCATAACAAGACTACCTGTTTACTGCAACTACCCAGAACTGAAAGTGTGAGGAAAGGATAAAGAGGACAAAGAAGAATGGATACAAAAGAGATAAATTAATATATATGTAAATTGGTGAATAGATAACTACGTTGATAGATAGACAGATACAGACAGATATATTAAGAAATAATGTTTCATATATTTTCATGCCACAAAGAGGCTGTTGTTAAGGTCCTGCCTCTTGCCTCCGTGGTAGCCTGACAGGTGCGACAAGGTGACACAGCAACGTACCGGAGTCTATCAAGGACAGGTGGAGATCCTGGGCTGCCTACGCATAAATTGGCAATATATTTAATGTTCCCCCTCTCGTAAACATGAACGACAGGTAAAGCAGCTTGATACACCGTCAGATCTACGTCTAACCAGCAGGAACGGATCAGTCAGTGTCTTAGATAATTTAAGAACATGCTTACTTATCGAAGCAATATATATTTACATTTGTTACTTAGCATTGATAAACTAAAAAAAAACGCAGTGTCAGTTTATATATGGTGTTGAAGGGATGAATGGCGCGCATTCATAATCAGTAAAGCATAGCATATATCAAAGTGAAAAAATGTCCCGTCACCACTGCTGCTGCAAAGGCAACGCCATGACAGATGGGATGCTCGGCGGTTGTCAACGGCAGGGGGAGGAAGGGAGGAAGGTTGGAGAAAAGTAGGAGGAGGAGGAGAAGGAGAACATTACATAGGAAGAACAGATACGCAGAAAGTTGTTGGTCTATAACAAATCGACATGGAGTGTACTCTCACCTATTGAACTCCGTACACTGATTACTCCCTAAAGAAGCGGCGCCTGATATTTTTAATCACCACGAGATTCACAAACTGCAAGAAGCCATGACACACAACAGCCAATCACAGGTCAAGAGTGGGTATGGTGACGGCTAACTCAGAGAAATTTGTGTAAGTAGTGATTGCAAAACAAGTGTACAATGTTAGCTGCGAGAGGAGAGTCTAATATTATTTTGGGGTTCATTGCACGCAAGTTAGAGCACAAAACACCAAAAATAATAACATGGCTTTACATGTCGTTAGTTAGGCGGCGTTTTAGATATATCATTCAATTTCGATCATATTGTTTGTAAAAGATGAAATCAAATTGTAATTAGTTTAAAGAAGTGATACTTAAATAATGCCAACAGTGTAATCTATCATTTGAAGATTGATAGCGGAAGTTTAACATATGATGAAAAGAAAAAACATGAGAATCGTACGGCCGAGGGGGATTTTAAGAGAGTTTTTAGAATTGTTAAAAATCGACACCGTTAATAAATCATGAACTTCTTCGAATTATATCCCAAGACGATAACAGGGCCATTATTAAGAGGACGATGTCTTAACACATATTTGAAAAAAGAAAAAAACAAATAAAAATTCATATATATATATATATATATATATATATATATATATATATATATATATATATATATATATATATATATATAATATATATATATATTAAGCATCGAAATATTTTTTTTTCTAATCATTATATCAATCTAAAGCCAAAAAGAGGTAGGAGGAAAGAGAAGGTAAGTAGTGGGAAGGAGGACAAGTAGGAGAAGGAAAATGAAGAGGGAGGAGGAGGAGGAGGAGGTGGCGAAGGAAGAGACGAGTGGCAGAAGTAGATAATAAATTGTTTGCTTGCAAGGACACACGAGAACAACACATTTAAACACATAAATACCGACATGCAAACACACACACACACACACACACACATACACACACACACACACACACACACACACACACACACACACACACACACACACACAGTGCACGGGCCACACATTATGATGTTAGCCAAATCTGTTTCCCAGGACGTGTTTGTAGTGGTGGTTATAGTGGTGGTGATGGTGGTGGCTATAGTATATGTGGTGGTGGTGATGGTGGTGGAACAAAAGCTTAGGACGAGGGAGAGGTCAACACTCGCTTATTATGGTTGTCTGTAGTACATGACACAAGACTAACGGCCCCACACCCAAGGACGAGCCCAAACACTAACCATCCTCTACCTCCACACGTGAATACTAAAGAACATAAGGAAACAATGAACTAAATTAAACTTTTTTCCGCTTTCATTTACACATTTAAACCCATATCCACTCTCATTTTTTCCTGTGTCGAGGTTGTTATGAGGAATACATCGTTCACGACAAGCAAGGTAACCTATGGCCGCCACACTCCTATTAGATCTCAAGAATGTCTTCTCGCCGACAAAGTATGTGTTGTGGCGCCGGTGTGGCGGTCCATCGGCCGGTGCATGCTTCTTCAAGGTCAGCTGAACCTTAATTGGCTATATATTCCACCACCAAGGCAACCCAACAACCATAATTTGCCTAACAGAACACAAATAAGTGCATCTGAATAATAATTAGAGGGATACCAGAAATACGACTAATTTACCTGCAGAGTTTGAAGGGAATTTCAGCCAAACGTAAAAAAATTGCTTTCATGGTTAATTGCTTGACATTGTTCATTATAGTTTGATAATTGTTCGTGGAAATAATTGTTCAATGTGTGTGTGGATGTATATAAGATTTTTTTTTAGGTGTATGTGTATGTGTGTGTGTGTGTGTGTGTGTGTGTGTGTGTGTGTGTGTGTGTGTGTGTATGTGTGTGTGTGTGTGTGTGTGTGTGTGTGTGTGTGTGTGTGTGTGTGTGTGTGTGTGTGTGTGTGTGCGTGCGCGCGCGCGTCAGGGTGTGTAGGGAGAGCTAGTGGAAGTGAGACTGAGTACAAGAACCAGTCTGGTCTAATGATAACAAACTTTTATACCAATATTCTTAAAATTCGTAACTGCTCAGGAAACAGAGAAACGTCCCTGTGGATTTTAAAGACACATAAACCAAAACAAACAATATTTTTGATGTGTGCCATTTATTATTTTGTTTTCTTCTGAACATAATGAATACGCTATACCTCCTGAGTGATATTTATTTTCAGCTATATGGCTTTAGATTGAGGGATTTTCCTCCTACAACATTACAGCACTTTTTCAAATATTTTTTTTTGCAAATATTACCCAAACCTTATCCAATTTACGAAGAAACTAATTATTTACAAAACGACACAAATGAGATTTCTTAAAATAATAACAGTACTTGTCTGATTATTTAACAAAGAGGCTATCAGACAGTCATTTTTGTGAAAGTTTTGTGGGTTCTGAAGCTTCATATAAAAAAAAAATATAATAATTGTTCATTACGTCGAAGCAACATGAAGCTAAACAAGAATCCAGCTGATTATGGTGGCTGAGGTGTGTGTGTGTGTGTGTGTGTGTGTGTGTGTGTGTGTGTGTGTGTGTGTGTGTGTGTGTGAGTGTGTGTGTGTGTGTGTGTGTGTGTGTGTGTGTGTGTGTGTGTGTGTGTGTGTGTGTGTGTGTGTGTGTGTGTGTGTGTGTGTGTAATATTATACCCTGAGAATTTGTACAATGGACAATAAAATACAAAGCACCAGGAGCCTAGAAGCAAAAAAACATCAAATTCTTCGAGTTTGTTGGCAAGAGAAGAACACAAACATATTCTTAATTGTTTGACTCTACTTAACGTAAACACGGTGCATGAAGACCATCGTTTGTTGCGGAAATATGCAATCAAATGGGTCACCTTGCAAATGTTATATCAGAACATTAAACTAGGATTGGCATGTGGTGAAGATGTGTTCAATGTAATTCATGTTGCTCAGCGTGCAAGTTGACGTGGCGATAGAACTGCCGTAATTAAGAAAATGAACATTATGCCAACATTGGTGGCTTTGCTATTTTACCCTAGTCGCAACGTTTAAAATGAGTTAAAGTCCAACAGAAAGGAGAACACAATTATATCGTGGACAATAATGTGATGGATAATTGTGTCTGCGGCAGCCCCAGAAGGCAACACTGATGGTTTCAATCCCACTCGTAGACAGCAGATGATGTGAGTTTGTGAATACCAAGGCAAATGTCGTCCAGGCATTAGAAAGCTGCACGTACAAGTTTGGGACAAAGTAAACCCTCCTCAAGGAAGGGTACTCGGATAACCAGTTTAATCCATGCGTGGAGATATACTTAACGCCAGAAAATGTACCGAAAAAGCGGAAAGAATGGATGCAGAAAGTAGCAATTGCAAACCTCTATGTACATGATCCCGGATTCATACTCAGTTGCAGTAATGCATGTTTGAACAGACGCAGCAAGTGTTTGAGGAACAATTTATTATGCAAGAAAAGTCATCTCGTGTTTAAACAATTGTGATAGTGGTGAAGTTTATATATGATTTGATACCTGCGCAATAACTACAGTATACAGGAATGGAACATATGTGTTTATATATATATATATATATATATATATATATATATATATATATATATATATATATATATATATAAATATATATGTATACATATAGATAGATAGATAGATAGACAGATAGATAGATAGATAGATAGATAGATAGATAGATACATACATACATATATATATATATATATATATATATATATATATATATATATATATATATATATATATATATATATATATGTATATACACATATTGTAATCATCAAAGTGAGGCATTGACAATGGTGATAGATTCATACAATAGCAAATATAATGTAGAAAAGACTCACGGTCTTTCATTGCTGGTACAATAATACTTTCATAAATGGGTCGAGACTAAGGTAATATCATGTTCATCTTTTTTATGTTTCTATTCAGTATCTTCTCATAAGCAACGATACCCACTTTCTGCCGTGAACGTCCTTGCTGCCTACCGCCCTGCACCCTCTCTTGCCTCCCACGGCAGCCAGACACAAACATAAGGGAAAGGTTTGGCTGCTTTCCATGGTCGGTCTCCCAAGATGGGGCGATGAGACGCCCCTCGCACGCTGCCTCTCTATCCACGACATTATACGTTACACTCTTTTTTTTCACTGCTACATACATGAAGTCTGGGAACACCGCGAGTGTTGATGAAGCCTTTTACTTGTCAGACCACATTCACCTTATAAATCTGTCTGAAGAGCCTCGTAACAATTTCTTAGTAGTATGACACATTTTTTTTTTTTTTCTTTCTCTTTTAAAAGGTATTTCGTGCGTCGTTAATGTTGATGCAATGTTTTTATCTATTTCTGTTTTGTTTTTATCCTTTCGACACAAAGAGAAATAAAAGGAAGTGGTAGGTCACTACTATTATTTTGATCATTATCATTGTTATTATCATTATTATTAGCATAATTATCATTATCATAATCAGTATCCTTATTAACATATTGATAACAATAATAATATAAATCATTATTACTAGTATTACTATTTTTATTATTATTATTATTATTATTATTATTATTATTATTATTATTATTATTATTATTATTATTATTACAATTATAATTATATAATTATTATCATTATTATTATTGTTATTATCACTTACCATTATTATTAGTTATTATTATCGTCATTGTTATTATTATTGTTATTTTTATCACTATCATTATTATTATTGTTATTACCTTTATCATAGATATTATTATTATTATTAATATTATTATCATTGTTATTTTTATTATTACTATTATCATAGATATTATTTTCGTTATTATTATTATTATCATCATTATTATTATGGTTATTAGTATTATTATCATCAATATTATCATTACCTTCAATAACATTAACATTAACATTTACTACACCATTAAATCAAGATTGATAGTCACACAGAGATGCAGTTGTCACACACTAAAATTGTTTTCGGAGGGAAACACCACAACGAATGTAACACAAATGACTGGAAA
>JAXIVD010002365.1:0-5000 GCA_036785275.1 Cancer borealis | reverse complement strand
AAGCTAATAAGCAACTGTCTCTGCAAGGTGCACTCAGTCACTTCTCCACTTGACTAATGAGACTTAATAGCCGTGGCTGGTCCAACGCCCGTAAAACAAAGGAATACTGCTGGAAGAAACGCTGAGTCCAGACGAGTAGAGAGAGAAAAAGAGCGTAATAAATCTACTGCTAATGACAAGCACGTACGGGAACAACACAGACCAACAGGAAAAGGAGACAAAATAATCGAAGGTGAAATCTGGAGGTTCGAATGTGGAATGAGTGACGACGAAGTGAGCACCGCGAGGTTGCACAAGTAGGTCACTGGTGGAGTTCCGATGCAAATGCGTCATATATGTCAGGCAGAGTAGCAGAGGTGAGGCAAGACTCGAGATGGAGGAGCATGGGAAGGACTGGAGGCAAAGTTTACTGTGAGAAAGAGAGAGACAGAAAAAAAAGATGCCCTCTATACTTTTTGCACGGTAAGTTCAGCTGATTCTGTGATATTTGTTAAGCAACACAACTGAACCCTGAAGTAACACACACAGTCCTAGAAATTTTAAACTTATAAAATTGATTCACGTTTTCTTTTATGATACGACATAATTTACCTTAGAAAAATCAGGTCTTGCATTCAGTTTCCTACCACAGAAAAAGACACTAAAGCAGAGACGTATAAACGAAGCAAAAATGTAATGCATGAATGCATGTTGTACAAGCATAGGTGATTCAACAACAATGAAAATTGAGATTCTACTTGACACTGTGTTAGGGCGAAAATAAAGCCATTGTGACTGATGAATGAGGTTGCTTGATAGATGACACAATACAGTCTGGATGTTGTAGGAATTAGACACGAAGATCTGAGGATGAAAAAGAAGACAAAACCGAAGAACAAGGAGTGTTATCAAGAGTCATCAGGTGGATGAATAAGAGGTGACAGCAGAACACAAGAGGAGGCTGGACACCAAGTTGTGTGACGGCAAATGAAACATGAAGGGTATTCAGGAGCAGTGAGGCTTGTGTGGATGAGAGAGATGGTGTTGGTGGTGCAACGGAATATGAAAACAAATGATATGCGGCGGAGTTATGAACTTTGAAGCAAGCAGATTAAATAAAAAACAGAAATACATAAACCAATCGTAAGTGAGAGGTACTCCAAAGACATCAAGTAAAGAAAGACATCGAGTAGAGAAAGTTACGTAAAGCGGAAATTGTACACTTGCAAACTGAGAGAAAATTTGATTTATTGAAATGTGAGTGTTGTAAAGCTAAATGTTGCAAAACAGACACTAATAATCCGCTTCCAAAAATAAGTGCATAAGATTTTTTTTCCTTCCTCCAAATACTACTTCATATAGTTTACATGAGTGGTGAGGTACAGACAGGTTTTGTTCATATTATAATGAACACTGCTTAGGGCCTGGATTACTGAACGTACACTCATGGCAGTATTCATGAAAATATAGTCCCAGTATAATCACATCTCAGGAAGAAAGTGATGAGGAAAGTGTAGAAATTTTGCACGAGCATCACGCAGGAGAAATAAAGCAGAGGTGGAAGACATTAAAACGTCATCACACTTTATTATATACAAGAAAAAAGATTACTGTAGAGGAATCATAGATAAATAAAGAGCTTACGGAGAGTGTGACCAACAACATATTTAAGGACCTTTTTTCTGATGCTCATTTTGCGTGTTAAGCTTAAGCAATGGGGCGTTTGTACATATATGTGAAGCTGTAAACGTAAATTAATGCGATAAATGAGCGTTCGTTAAGAGAAAATTCTTTATCGGATAGGAAGAAAAACCTAATTGTATGCGGTGATAGTTTATTTCTAAATGACAAAGCATATTACATATACCTGTAAATTTACCAAACTAAAATATGTGTAAAACAAGTTAGAGAGAGAGAGAGAGAGAGAGAGAGAGGAGAGAGAGAGAGAGAGAGAGAGAGAGAGAGAGAGAGAGAGAGAGAGCGAGAGCGAGAGAGAGAGAAGAGAGAGAGAGAGAGAGAGAGAGAGGAGAGAGAGAGAGAGAGAGAGAGAGCTAGAGCGAGAGCGAGAGAGAGAGAGAGAGAGAGAGAGAGAGAGAGAGAGAGAGAGAGAGAGAGAGAGAGAGAGAGAGAGAGGAGAGAGAGAGAGAGAGAAGTATGCAGGCAATGAAAAACAAGTAAACTATATGTAACCAAATTAAATGTTCAGATAATCGCAAAATATATATAATCAGTACTCTTGAAAAGCTGCAATTACACATTTTCAACATTAAAATATACATCAAAACCTAAATAAAATTCAAAAACTTGTACTGAGATCTCAAGAGAAGACAGGTAGGGAAAAGATATTAAGTTATCCGAAGAAGATGAATTGAGTTATACAGGTAAGGAAAGAATAATTATAGGGACGTAAAGTGAGAATGAGAGTAAAGAAATACGTATTAATGCTTCCAACGCAGTGGAGCAAGAAGGAAGTTGTCGACTGGATTATTGAAAAAAATGACAAAAGAGTATGAAAAATAGGAAGGAAGTAAAATGAACAGACTACTTGGTTATATTTAGAAGAAAGAAAAAATAACAGAGGAAGTAAAACGATTTAGATATTTTTCACTAGAACCATTTTTCAACACTCCATTGACGGGCATAATCCGGTAACGATAATTTATCTTAAACCACACAATGCTTTTATCTATTTCTCTCTTGATAAACAAAAAGAACTATTATAATGAACGAATACTTGGTTGAAAAAAAACCTAATTACATAATGTCTCAATATTTTATCTATGTTAAAATTTGAGACGTTAGGATACATTCAGCAGGAGTTATGTTAATCCTCTTTTACACACACACACACACACACACACACACACACACACACACACACACACACACACACACACACACACACACACACACACACGCACACACACACACACACACACACACACACACACACACACACACACACACACACACACACACACACACCAGGTGGATATTCTTTCCGCCTGTCTTAGCGCCACACATCACAAACTACAAATGTTTTTTTTCCCATTAAGAAAGCCTAATAACATCATACACATCATTACTAGACTAATCGACTAATACTTCCCTCTTGATGTAATTGTTTCCTCCGATATGTCATCAGTTTCCAGTCCGGCGAGTCTTAAGATCCACATTCATCCTGTCCATCCTACCAAGGTCAGTATGTCACTTGTTCACTTCACCACAACCTCATTACCAGACTGACCTTTATTATGTCATGGTCAGACTTCAACAGAGCACTAGTCAACCTACCGCGCCCAACCCACCATTCCGCCACGCCAAACTGCAATAGCTGGCCCTTTCCTGTCCTTATCATGCTGCCTCTACACCCTGCCTTGTTCCACCCACT
Source organism: Cancer borealis (assembly GCA_036785275.1). Classification (NCBI taxonomy): domain Eukaryota; kingdom Metazoa; phylum Arthropoda; class Malacostraca; order Decapoda; family Cancridae; genus Cancer; species Cancer borealis. The sequence goes on along the minus strand of JAXIVD010002365.1, from coordinate 1,630 downwards.
GCCTCTCTTCACCGCAGCAGCTCCCAGCATCCACCAATACTCCAGCTGCTGCACACTCTCTCACCTCAGGGATAGAAATTCGTATTTTATGGAGCATATTTTTATTACTTCTTTTTACTTAGTGGGTTTTGAAAATAAAAACCAGAAATGACGTTGCTAAATCCTTACTATCGAGATGCATGACTTATTGGAACAAATTTTAGGTTGGAGTTGAATTTTTTAATCTGATAACATGCACACGCACACACAAACACACGCACACCTTCTCAACACACACACACAAATGCACACACACACACACACACACACACACACACACACACACACACACACACACACACACACACACACACACACATACACACACACACACACACACACACACACACACACTTTAACATTTGAATTCAATTTAATCAGAATTTACACCAATTCAATATGCTATAAATGTCATGTTTTAGAAGGAATGCGTTGTTCATTAATGCAAAACAGTTACATTCTCTGACTAAGACTACGGACGCCTGTGGATGCTATAAGAGATGAATACCGCCCGCCTACATGCACCTAAGCACGCAACTCTGACACTCAAACACGATTTTGCGCCTCTTTCTTCCTCCACACACATAACGGTCAATGTTTTTTTTTTTTTTTTTTCCGCACGTACTCCAAACTTTCGGAGACAAACAAAGTCATACATGTAGAAGCCTCCAAACATCCATCCTACATACTACATAAGACAGATGGACACGCAAACGAATTGTAGACTGTCAAAACATGAGTCTGGGTCTGATATCACTAACGGGGTAGTCTGGAATGAACTCAAGTTGTTATTTTTTGCTCAAGAGTTGGTAGTAGTTTGTGGGATGGGGGGTAGGGGAGGGAGTTCTCTTCACACATTTTTGTAAGATGCTGAGAGGAAAAAACATGTCTTGGTGTATTGCTCGAGTAAGGTGAGAGGCTAGTGCTTGTGTCTGCTAGGAACTGCTTCTATTTTTGGTGTCTTGGTCAAGGTGGACAGTGAAGGTGTGTGAGATCAAGTGAGTGGTAAACAGGTAATCAGGGAGCGTAAAGGAGAGCTGAGTCAAGTGGTTTACGAATGAGCTGAAGAAAGTGTGAATGCAAGGTTTTGTTTTGCGTTGACAATCTACTGAGTCTGCGAGCCACGCCAGGGGAGTCAACGGCAGTCTTCCTTCTTTTTGTGAGTAAAACCGCTTTTAAAGACAGAAATGGCGATGGTATTCATTATTACTCAAGCACTATTAATGACTTTTATCGACGAGTAAACTTAAAATTCTATAAGATTAAACCTTATCTATTGACGGCGTTGAGTGATTTAATAGATAATTTGCTAATATATTATAATTATCCTTCAGCCTTAAGCTCAGTGCTTCATGATGCGAAGCTGAGAGTTTAGTTTTTGTTGCCTTCAGGAAGCGGACCGACTTAACGCTGGATATGAAATACCTACACCATTCTAGGAAACAAACAAAGCAAGAAAAATATCCCCATTTAAACTAATACGAGAAACAATTATTCAAGCTGTTAGGAAATACAATCCTGCTTCTTCCAGAGGGAGGTTTTACACATCCTCTTATAGGGAGATAAAGATAATAGATGGAGCACAAATAAC
>JAXIVD010002364.1:57500-60000 GCA_036785275.1 Cancer borealis | reverse complement strand
ACCCTCGAAACCCCCCCCTTCCCCCTTCTCATCTCCCGCCTTTTTCCCAGAGAGCATCACTCGTGGCTCACCCTTCATTGTGTTCGCAGGTGAGTGACATCGCTCTCGAAATCCCTCAATATTTGTGAAATTCAATGCCTCTCGCCATTATTATATAGTCCATAATCTTCCCCAATAGTCTGACAATACATGTAAACCCCTATTGAGATCTATTATAAGTGGATAATATCAATTTCCTTCTCTTAAAGAAGGACAACGTGGTTTCAAAACCGCATGGTCCCCTATTCCCTACAAAATATTTCATGGTGTACAATATATATTTTTCACGGTAATTTCTATGTTATTGTGACTGTGTATTAACTTCTGAGTAAGGAAGTGAATTATACTGACTCGTGGCTCACCCTTCATTGTGTTCGCAGGGAAAGAATGCCTCCACGACAGTTACACCAATTTCTCATTTACTTTCTTTTGTTTTTGTAGTTAAATGAACGGCTAGAAAGCCACTGCCAAATTTCCAAGTTAAGCTTTAGGAAACTATGTGTCACGTAAGACGGTCTGATAGACTTAGCCCATGTATTCAGGAATATGAATCGCGTATTCCTACTTAGTGAGGAAGAGTTATACTATGTATGCATATTATACTATTGTATGCATAAACAGAAACATTGAGATCACCTTACTTTCGGAAACCCCCTGAGAAAAGGTTCTTTAACTGTTCTCAGGCCCAGTTACAAAATTATAACATTTTTAAGGTGATATTTTTCAGGGAAGGGAGTCAAGGGTATAATGTATAATGTGTGAAGAGCTTGGTATCTCGAGGTGAGATATGTATTGCCAACTCTGTATTTATTTTCTTTTTGAGGAAGGTGAAGTTTTTCTGCCATGAGCCATTAAGTTGTCTGATACTATAACTAAGCCGTGTTTCTAAGACTCAGTGATCAGCCTGTGATATTCAAAGTATACATTAAATAAATAACTCAAGTAAAATCTGAGAAAGTGATTCTGTGTTAATACTAACCTCCGTTTGGTGTGGTAATGTTAATAGGGAGATGCTCAACACTCTTGAAAAAGGATATGAAACAAATCCACGAATCCATGTGCCTTATTGAAACTCAGTCCACTCTACCAAATAACTAAATTGTTAAATCAGTTCCCCCTTTCTTTTCATTGGTCGCCTATATTTCCCTGGTAGTAATTATTTTCTCTTTCGAATATTTTAACTTCCCTTTAGGAAGAAATTAAATTCCCTGAGAATCCCCTAATTCTCATTAAACCTTTGGGGGTGGTGGCAGCTTTCTTTCCTTAATATCCAGGGAAATATCCAACATCAGGGACCATTAATTAATATAATTAATCAAAGTAAATATATTTTTAATTGCCATGAGAGTTCCCCATTCGAAGTTAATTTAATGACAAGGCACCACACTGGTGGTTCTTCAGCAGTGAAGTGAAAGTAAAACAAATTAATTAAATAAAGAATAGAATAACAGAAATTTACAACTATAATAAATAAATAAAATAACGCCCCCGTCCCCCCCCCCGGGCACCACACTGGTGGCTTAAGCGGTGGGATTCAAAGTGTTTTGAGCACTGCCTAACATTGCCACAACAAGGGAGAATGTGGAAAATTTTGGTAGTGGATCATTTCTGTAGGTTCGTGAAAATTATTTCCACTTAAAACAAAACACACACACACTGTCATGGAGAGCATGGAGCAGTACCTCGCAGACTTCGGCACCCCCCAGTCGGTGGTCCACGACAACGGGTTGGAGTTTGTGTCCCGGCAGTTCCAAGACCTCTGCCGGAGGTATCGGATTGCCAACTGCCATACAACCCCATATCATCCCCGAGGAAACAGCACCACGGAGAGACTCCATTCGTCCCTCAAGACGGCACTGGCTATCCTATCCTGCCAGACAGTACTCAACCATGCTGTGCACTTTTCAACGGCCGTCCAGCCTTTCTTCGCCTTCTTCGGACGCCATGCCCCTCGTCAAGTGGATTCCCCCCTCCCCAGTAGGCTGATAGTTAGTTTTAAGATATAAAGGAACAGGTTTGGACAATTAGTGGTGCTAAGTTGCAATCCCCTTGGAGGTATGTTGTTGGTGAATCGACCCAGGTGTGACAGGTCGATAGACTATCCACCTTAATTCCCCCGGGCCTAGTTTGAGCCCTGAAGGAGTGGTGAACTTTTAAAGTAGAAGATAAGTTCACAGGATTGTGTGTAGTTCACACAATGGACTAGTTCAGGAAGCTGTAGGCCACTTTAACGTGAGGGAATCACACCTGGTAGTAGTGTGATTAGGCCTCTAAGCTACAGTCTGCCGGTGTTAGGTGGAGGAGACATCAGGACGTAGCCTAAGCTCTGTCAAATGCTTCCTGTATGACCACTTGCTGCGGAAACGAATGAAGGGTGATTGAATGCGAATGTTGTGAGCAAATGAAGATGAATGACTGAGAATTTATGTTATTGTTTGTTTTGGGGTGAAAGTCAAGGGTT
>JAXIVD010002364.1:45000-52500 GCA_036785275.1 Cancer borealis | reverse complement strand
AAAATTAAACCATTTTCTTTGAAAATTTGGGATCACTTTGTATAAGATGTCACCTTATAAAATGAGACATACGGTATGTTAGGGCGGGAAAAGGAATGGGTGGTAACAACAGTGAATATAATAAAGATGGAAGCTTGAAGATGTGACTCCGTGTTGAAGCTTTGTCCATTCAGTTTCATTAGGCATTTGATCAACTGCTTCATTAGCAATAGTCAAATTTCTTTCAAGCAAACCTTATCTAAGGGAGACAATTTTTATATCTCAGAACGGCAGATACAACATCAAATATGTATAGATATGCTGAGCTACATGCATTACTACTACACAGAAGAAAAAACAATGCTCCATGCAATGCACTCAAATTCATCTTGCAACATTCATTATCTAACTAACTCCATCTGATATCAGAAGTGTTCTATTTGTCTAGCAGTATTAACACTACTAATACATCACCAAAAAACAGCTACAGTCATCAATTCTATTACAAGCAAGTCCAGTGTTATATTTGTCATGTACTCAGTGGTCACTAGTCAGTAAAATTACTACAGCCAAGCTTTAAATTTATTAATTTATGTAATGATATCCAATGTATTCTCGTCTATTCTTGGAATTCCCCAAGAAGTTGCAAGTCAAAATTAGTGAGTCATTAAGTCCAAAGTCGTCTCCAGTCCATAAAAAAGTGACTCAGCCACAAGATGTGTCCACGTCAAAACAAATGAGTCCCAATTTGTTTGACACCTGCAAGCATCAACCTCCAAACCAATCATAAATATATATTTGTGAAATCAATCTTAACAACCACAAACTAGTCTTTCATATTTTTTTCAAGTGACATCAATCAATATGTGATCTAAGCCCATTACAAAAAGTTTCAATATTCTGAGTTCTCTTTGTAGTTCAGGTGATTGATGCAATAAAAAGTGTCAAATAACGTTTTTATCAAAACTAAAAGGAAGGCTTTGATAAAGCAGTATGTGCTTTGCCTGCTCCATTTCTCCACCCACTCACCAAAGCTTCCTGATCCTTGGCAGCAAGCTGAGCCTCCAGCCGCTGGATCTCTTCATTGTGCTCCTCCTGCAGCAGCTTCACTTCTCTTGTATGTTCCTGCCTCAGCTCCTTTGGCTTATTCTGAAAATGGACAAAATGTTATAGCCACACAGACAATTCTTAAGCCTCATCACATAAATTACATTGTCATATGTCCTCATCACCTATATTTCAATAAAATCATTAATTCTCCAGTAAATATCCTACCTAATGGGAACATCAATAACAAGGAAACATTCACTCTACTGAGGTAATTTACCTCTGTTGCTAACAACCTCCTAAAAACAATATTAAAAAATCCAACACCTGCAGGAACCATAACAAAAGCAGATGAGAAGAGTTTGTGGGCATAAAATTGATTTCAAATCCTAAAGCATATGAATTGTAAATATACTCATATTCCCTGCAGCTTGAATAGAGTAGCTTTATAAAGGGAGAATACTGTGTTAATGAAGTGTTGAGAGATGCGTGAAAATAACAAGGGAACGGAAAAAAAAATTGGTGACATTACTTGACTTTAAAATGATAAGACTGATAGAATATGAATAAGATAGGGTCAGGGTATGAAGGAGGATAATAAAGAATTTGACAAGGCTAGGGAGAATACAAAGGGATCTTATAGAGGAAAAAAACAATGTTCTTATAAATGAAAAACATATTTGAAACATTGATGGACACATAAACCACAATGGAGTCCTACAGAAATTAAAACTTACCTCAACATCAGTGGACTGGAAAAGATGAGTGAGTGTGTGGACAAGATGACTGCGGGTTACAGCATGTGCCTGATTGTTGTTATCCTGTTCTTGGGTGTAGTGCTTTAGCAAGTCTTTGTATTGCTTCTCAACCCAGGTTGCCTCCTCTGCTAGGGTACTCTCCAGACTGTCCACCAGTGCTTTGCCCTTTCCCTCCATTTCTGAGTGAGATAAACCCATCATTGACTTCACATATGCATTAGATAGAAGTGAGGAAGACAAAATGGTGTTGTGGAATGGATCCTAAAAAGGTATGCAGAACAACATACGTACAAGGCCAATCTATGAAAGCTTTAGAGGAAGAATCTGGGAAGTCAATGTGAAAATATTTATTAATTGAGTAAAGTCAAACAATAACATGAGTTGAGTACTAAAATAGAGAATAGGACCAACCTTCAACACTAGTCAGTCCATGTATGCTCTCCAGGAAAGCACGACATACTGTATTGAGCTTAGCCTGATTGTCCTCCAGTATCTTATGCACCATCTCTTGCTGACTCCTCAGCACCTGCAACTGAAGGAAGAAACACCAATAAAACAATAAAACTATCCATTTTATTGTCATTTAGTTTACTTACAATTCTCACTGCCATTATCATGATACAAAACACTTGTCTCACCTTTTCTGTATGTGCCTCATGAGACACTCTGGATGTGAAGTCTGTGAATTCCTGTATGAATGCCTGGTGCTGAGGGAGGGAAGGTAAACAGGACCCTCCTTCCCTTACATTTGGCTTTCCATCTTTCACCTGAAACAAAAAGTTGAGTTCTTAATTAATATGTGTATTGTAATGTTCTAATGAATTACATATTCTATACTTAATATGATGAAAAATATTACAATGGAATATACTTTATGATTCATTCTACAGTAATATTATTCATCATATATACATTTTCTAATAAGTCACAGGCAAGGGATCATGGGGTTCGAATATCCAGTCAGATGGAGAACATTGGGTTTGCCTCCACTGTTCACCTCGGAAAAACTAGGTACAGGCTGAGGAGTTGTGATCTAACAATCCTGCTAATCAATCTTATTAAATCGGGATTTAGTAAACATATAACAATATATAACAAAAACAAATAACAGAAACCTAACTATACTCACCACCTCTTGTAGCTGCTCCTTCAAGAGAGTAAAACATTGCCCCAACGCCTCCTGCAGCTCCTCATTAAACTCTGCAAAATAATTATTTTTAGATTATTTTTTATAGTATCAATACTAATATGATTTAAATTAAATAATCATGATTACCAGATGATACAAAAACAAAAAATAATTGTTTTATAGGTTTTAAATTTACTACAACTTACAACTTTAACACATTTTGCTGAACACTACTGAAAACATACATGTTTTGTATTAATATAACTATGTCTAACACCTTTTACGTTCCTGAATCTTTAAATTTATATATTTGTTCCTACTGGCACATTCTACTGACAATGCTTCATCAAATATAGTGGGACTGCATGTTGGACGATTAATTAATTATTAGTACCAAAATAATCTTGGCAAACATCAATAGGTAAGATTTGAGTACACCCTTGGTTGTACTCAAAAGGGTAGCAATTGTTTGGTGTCATCAAATGTAACATCGCCAGAGATAAACATGCCAATTGCATAGTGCCACTGCACTACAAATGGTTACTCTCTGGATACTGTTATCATTGTACCTTCTAGAATTTCTCGATTATAAGCCCATGTCTCTCATTCAACATGCATTCATACACTTACCATTAGCTGCATCCACAAGGGTTGTTCTCACATTAATAAGTTGTTCCACCCTTGCTGTCATGTAATGAGAGTAGTTCTGAGGGTCCAAGGAAGAGGTATCCTTCTGGGGGGTGGAGAAAGAATCCTTGTGTGTGTCATCACCTTGAAGCAAGGAGGCCTCTTGAGTAGCATCCTGTAGAGAGGCTCCTTCAAGAGACGTGAAAGGCTTCTGTGGTGTGTCCAATAAAGAGGGTGGTAGAGTGATGTGATGCAGGGTGCGACTCAGGTCTTGCTCCAGGGTGCCCAAGGTGGTACTAATGGCCTCCTGATACTCTTGGCTCACACCCTGAAACATAATTTAGTCAGCCTGTCATGCCACGCTAATATTTCATACATCACATAATCAGAATAATAAATGACATACCATGTTTTGATAAAAAATAAAAAAAAAAAAAAAAAAAAAAAAAAAACATACACTTTAAATGAATGCTTCACAATAGTACTTAGTTCTTATCAAGAGCTAAGAATTCTGATTATCTTTTGCTAAAAAAAAAAAATTTTCCTCTTCTTTATGCAACTATTTCTTTCCTGCATACTAGCGCGTAACATTAAAAGTAATGGGCAACAAAATTGAATGAAAAACAAAAAACAATATATACTATCAACCAGTACATCCTTACATACTCAACCTTTACCCATTTTCACAAACCTCACTGCATTATTCATCTTGGTGTGAATATGTGAACCATCTATCCTGACAAACTACAGTAAAAACTCCACAAAATATCCAGACCTCACAACACTCCCCCCACCCTAACAGTAACCCCTCCTTCCCCCTCCCCACCCTAACAGTGACCCTCCTTCCCCCTCCCCATCCTGACAGTGACCTTCCTTCCCCCTCCTCACCCTAACAGTGATACTCCTTCCCCCTCCCTACCCTGACAGTGATCCTCCTTCCCCCTCCCCACCCTAACAGTGACCCTCCTTCCCCCTCTCCACCCTGACAGTGACCCTCCATCCCCCTCCCCACCCTGACAATGATCCTCCTTCCCCCTCCCTATCCTGACAGTGACTCTTCCTTCCCCCTCCCCACACTGACAGTGACCCTTCTTCCCCCTCCCCACCCTGACAGTGACCCACCTTCCCCCTCCCCACCCTGACAGTGAACCTCCTTCCCCATCCCCATCCTGACAGTGACTCTCCTTCCTCCTCCTCACCCTAACAGTGATACTCCTTCCCCCTCCCCATCCTAACAGTGACCCCTCCTTCCCCCTCTCCCCCCTAACAGTGACCCTCCTTCCCCCTCCCCACCCTGACAGTGACCCCTCCTTCCCCTCCCCACCCTGACAGTGACCCTCCTTCCCCCTCCTCACCCTGACAGTGACCCCTCCTTCCCCCTCCCCACCCTGACAGTGACTCCTCCTTCCCCCTCCCCCCCCTAACAGTGACCCTCCTTCCCCCTCCCCATCCTGACAGTGACTCTCCTTCCCCCTCCCCATCCTGACAGTGACCCTCCTTCCCCCTCCCCACCCTGACAATGACCCCTCCTTCCCCCTCCCCACCCTGACAGTGACCCCTCCTTCCCCCTCCCCACCCTGACAGTGACCCCTCATTTCCCCTCCCTACCCTGACAGTGACCCTTCTTCCCCCTCCCCACCCTGACAGTGACCCCTCCTTCCCACTCCCCACCCTGACAGTGACCCCTCCTTCCCCCTCCCCACCCTGACAGATCCTCCTTCCCCCTCCCCATCCTGACAGTGACCCCTCCTTCTCCCTTTCCCCCCTAACAGTTACCCTCCTTCCCCCTCCCCACCCTGACAGTGACCCCTCCTTCCCCCTCCCCACCCTGACAGTGACCCTCCTTCGCCTTCCCCATCCTGACAGTGACCCTCCTTCCCCCTCCCCACCCTGACAGTGACTCTCCTTTCCCCTCCCCATCCTAACAGTGATATTTCTTCCCCCTCCCCACCCTAACAGTGATACTCATTCCCCCTCCCCACCCTAACAGTGATCCTCCTTCCCCCTCCCCACCCTAACAATGATCCTCCTTCCCCCTCCCCACCCTGACAGTGACCCCTCCTTCCCCCTCCCCACCCTGACAGTGACTCTCCTTCCTCCTCCCTACCCTGACAGTGACCCCTACTTCCCCCTCCCCACCCTGACAGTGACCCCTCCTTTCCCCTCCCCACCATGACAGTAATCCTCCTTCTCCCTTCCCACCCTGACAGTAACCCCTCCTTCCTCCTACCCACCCTAAAAGTGACCCTACTTCCCCTTCCCCATCCTGATAGTGACCCTCCTTCCCCCTCCTCACCCGAATGGTGATCCATCCTTCCCCCTCCCCACCCTAACAGTGATCCCTCCTTCCCCCTCCCCACCCTGACAGTGACCCTCCTTTCCCCTCCCCACCCTGACAGTGACCCCTCCTTCCCCCTCCCCACCCTAAAAGTGACCCTCCTTCCCCCTCCCCACCCTGACAGTGACCCTTCCTTCCCCCTCCCCACCATGACAGTGACCCTCCTTCCCCCTCCCTACCCAGACAGTGACCCCTCCTTCCCCCTCCCCACACTGACAGTGATCCCTCCTTCTCCCTTCCCCCCCTAACAGTGACCCTCCTTCCCCCTCCCCACCCTGACAGTGACCCCTCCTTCCCCCTCCCCACCTTGACAGTGACCCTCCTTCCCCTTCCCCATCCTGACAGTGACCCTCCTTCCCCCTCTCCATCCTGACAGTGACTCTCCTTCCTCCTCCTCACCCTAACAGTGATATTTCTTCCCTCTCCCCACCCTAACAGTGATTCTCCTTCCCCCTCCCAACTCTGACAATGAGCCTCCTTCCCCCTCCCCACCCTAACAGTGATCCTCCTTCCCCCTCCCCACCCTGACAGTGACCCCTCCTTCCCCCTCCCCACCCTGACAGTGACTCTCCTTCCTCCTCCCTACCCTGACAGTGACCCCTACTTCCCCCTCCCCACCCTGACAGTGACCTCTCCTTTCCCCTCCCCACCATGACAGTAATCCTCCTTCCTCCTACCCACCCTAAAAGTGACCCTACTTCCCCCTCCCCACCCTGACAGTGACCCTCCTTCCCCCTCCTCACCCTAACGGTGATCCCTCCTTCCCCCTCCCCACCCTAACAGTGATCCCTCCTTCCCCCTCCCCACCCTGACAGTGACCTTCCTTTCCCCTCCCCACCCTGACAGTGACCCCTCCTTCCCCCTCCCCACCCTAAAAGTGACCCTCCTTCCCCCTCCCCACCCTGACAGTGACCCCTCCTTCCCCCTCCCCACCATGACAATGACCCTCCTTCCCCCTCCCTACCCAGACAGTGACCCCTCCTTCCCCCTCCCCACACTGACAGTGATCCCTCCTTCTCCCTTCCCCCCCTAACAGTGACCCTCCTTCCCCCTCCCCACCCTGACAGTGACCCTCCTTCCCCTTCCCCATCCTGACAGTGACCCTCCTTCCCCCTCTCCACCCTGACAGTGACTCTCCTTCCTCCTCCTCACCCTAACAGTGATATTTCTTCCCTCTCCCCACCCTAACAGTGATTCTCCTTCCCCCTCCCAACTCTGACAATGATCCTCCTTCCCCCTCCCCACCCTAACAGTGATACTCCTTCCCCCTCCCCACCCTAACAGTGATCCTCCTTCCCCCTCCCCACCCTGACAGTGACCCCTCCTTCCCCCTCCCCACCCTGACAGTGACTCTCCTTCCTCCTCCCTACCCTGACAGTAACCCCTACTTCCCCCTCCCCACCCTGACAGTGACCCCTCCTTTCCCCTCCCCACCATGACAGTAATCCTCCTTCCTCCTACCCACCCTAAAAGTGACCCTACTTCCCCCTCCCCACCCTGACAGTGACCCTCCTTCCCCCTCCTCACCCTAACGGTGATCCCTCCTTCCCCCTCCCCACCCTAACAGTGATCCCTCCTTCCCCCTCCCCACCCTGACAGTGATCCTCCTTTCCCCTCCCCAC
>JAXIVD010002364.1:5000-37500 GCA_036785275.1 Cancer borealis | reverse complement strand
AATAAAATATAAAACCTTATATAACAGAACCTAACCAAATCAAACATAACATACCTAATAATGTTATCTTAGGTATGGTTGGATTAGGTTATGTTAGATTTGGTTCGTTATATGGGTTATATAAGGTTTTCAATATTTTATTTCCCAAAAGTTGGGCGTTTCACCCTAGATTTTAACGGATTATATTACCGATGCGACTGCCACCTACTAGACTTTCTATTACACTAACAGACTTTAGGTCCGGATCTGGGTTGATTGTCCGCTAGCAGACGAGTCTGTTAAATCCGAAGTACGTTAAATCAAGGATCGATAGTATATATATACATATACCGTATATACCGGACTATAAGACGAGATTTTATCCCAAATTTAAGGCTTCTAAATCTAAGGGTCGTCTTATACACCGAGAAATAAAACACAAATCTATAACTCTGTGATGAATACTTCAGCGCCACTGTACCTGGGAATTCATTTCGCATGCACACACGTGTATGCATAATATATATATATATATATATATATATATATATATATATATATATATATATATATATATTATATATATATATATAGACACACACACACACACACACACACACACACACACACACACAGGCGTGCGGGCCCACCCTAACTCTATGGGTGTCGAATGTATACTGATAACGTTACGTGCGGGCCACAACACCGGGGTGGCTGGCGACACTGGTGATGAAGCTGCAGACGACAATCTAGATGATGCAGAATTTGACCCGTATGATGATGCCCTTGAACATGTATCTCAAGATATATTTGACATGCTTACTGTATCAGATGAAGATGATTTTGAAGGTTTTTAGTTAAATATCTGTTTCGAATGTTTGAGGCAATTGTTGAAACAAGGTATTAGAGCGCGCCCGGCTTGGTGCTGATGTTTATGATAATGTTTCTTTACGTTTTGAAAAAATCAGACTATTGTTTAGTAAAAGTAATATACGTACAATATGTAGTTTTTTAATTCTTTTAACTACTTGCATCTTGAGCAACTAGCGTTGGAAGTAATTGTTGGAGTAATAAATTAAGGACGGGTGAACAGTGAACCTTACCATGAGAAAGGGGGTCGTCTAATATAGCGATAATAGCTCAAAACCAAATTTTTTTCCTCGAAAATTGGGGGTCGTCTTATATAACGAGTCGCCTTATAGTCCGGTATATAGGGTGTATATATATATATATATATATATATATATATATATATATATATATATATATATATAGTCGGCACTGAGCTCGCAAGCGCTCCCCAACAGTAACAGCCTCCGCTCTCACAGTTCACATATTCATCTCATTGAGGCAACATCGCGATCGTTTTGTATTTGTGATATTTCTGTTTCGTGGCTTTTTTGCCATTATTTTGTCCTAATTAATTGTGTTAGCCATAAGTCCGAAAGAATAATGCTAATAATAAGAAAAAGATTATTACGATAGAGTAGGAGAAGAAAATTATCAAAATCCATGTCAGAAAAGTACCTGTATTGGACAAGCCAATAAGACCGAAGCATATCGACGATGTCCACTTTTTCAGTTTTAAGAACCCATAACATAATTTTTTTTTTTGGGGGGGGCTGGAACAGATCAACTATATTTCAATTAATTTCAGTAGTAAAAATTCTGTCATGGAACGAATTAAACTCATATTGCGAGGTTCTACTATATATATATATATATATATATATATATATATATATATATATATATATATATATATATATATATATATATACACACACACACACACTCATACCTCCGTTTTACGGACCTCCCTTTAACAGATATCGGAAGCAACGGACAAAATCTGCAGTAGCCAACTCACTTTGTTTACATCAATGTAACCACAGGTTTAAGTCTGATTTTAAATAAAAAAAATTTCAATTACTGTATTATAGTGTATATATACAGTGCACAGGTATTTTACACTGTCAGATTGGATAGTGTGTTTGATTAAAAGTATAATACTATATTATTCCTCTTTTTTTCATAATATAATTGTTGATATTAATTACTACAGACTTAGTATCGGTAACTACAGAAAATCAGCATTATTGGACTGATGTTTCCCCCCTTTTGTCCGTTAAAACGAAGTATGAGTGTTTATATATATATATATATATATATATATATATATATATATATATATATATATAATATATATATATATATATATATATATATATATATATATATATATATATATATATATATATATATATATACACACACACACACACATATATATATATATATATATATATATATATATATATATATATATATATATATATATATATATATATATATATATATATATATATATATATATATATATATATATATATATATATATATATATATATATATATATATATATATATATATATATATATATATATATATATATATATATATATGTATATATGTATATACACACATACACACATACACACATATGCACACACACATACACATACAATGACAATGTCTTTCCTCTTTTTCCCTCAGGTAGCAGTATTTGCACGTCCATCAGCCATACGTTGTGTGAAGGGTGTATTGCTCCTTTCACAAGCTGTGAGTGGACTTGTAGCAACCTTTGTGGTGGCCTTCCCTATCCATGTCATCTCTTCTAGAGGAGGTAAGCAGTGTGTGTGTGTGTGTGTGTGTGTGTGTGTGTGTGTGTGTGTGTGTGTGTGTGTGTGTGTGTGTGTGTGTGTGTGTCATACACACGTTCTTTAGGGTTATGCACTGGACTCGTGATCACCAGCCATTACTCTCCCGGAGAGAGCTTATAGATCATTATAACCCAATCTTTAACACACTACACATCCCATCCCCTTGCTCAAGGAGTCCAGTAACTGCTTGGTCAGCATTGAAAACTTTGCATCTTGAGTGAGGTACAAACCCAACCCTGCCAAGTGACAAGCCGAGACATTACCACTGAGCTACCAAACAGTGTGTGTTTTTGTATTTTCCTAGTTGTGACATACAGTCAAAGAACTATAATTAGAAAGCCAGGGTAATGTTAAAGTACATTAAATGAGACTTTTGTATCACTAAATGAAATCTGGAAGAGCATGGTGCTGATGTAATGATTCAAAGTTATGCATAGCTATCAAGAGCATACTTCAGTTCACTCCTTTCTCCATCCAAGTTGCAAAACTTGGCCAATTCTTAGCTTTTTTCTATATCATTAACCGTTGGCGCCAGTAGGCTTATGGAGGCACAGATGGACTTGCCTCGCCTGTTATTTGGCATAGGTTTTAGAATTTTTATAGTGACGCCTCGAATGTTTACGTTTCCTCTTGAATATGTTGAGAACGTGTGAGGCTTATTACTGCTACAGCCTCAGATGCATATTAACATTGTAAGTCCTGTCTGAGGACAATATGGCAGCAATTTGGGTAGTCTTTGGCTACTTGACAGTGATATCAAATATTGAAAAGTGGTCAGCAAATATCAGAGATTCGAACCCGGGACCCTAGGCTCCCTTGCCCGTACGCTGATCACTGCACCACTGTGTCTCCCCATACTTCCCTGCATATTGTTTACATAAATCATATCTAAAGCTATGAATGACCCCTGGAGTACTCCAGGGGTCATTCATATTTTTTTTTTACAAGGATATCTTGTCTCTGTAACCATTCTCATTTATCTTTCCTCCAGTAACTTTTTCATCCATTTCTGCAAATTACTATGCATTCCACTGATTGTTGTTTTGTTCTTGTTTTTATGTCAACATATAACTCCTCTAAAATATTTCTAACAAATTAAGTTAAATACAGTGTAATCATGATTTCCATAACAATGTGTGTGTGTTACTGACCTGACATGTTCCATGCCATAGGATCAGTGGTGGGACCAGAAGGGTATGCCGCCTGCTACCTGGGCCACTCTGGTGTGATCCTGCTGGCAGGCCTTACATCACTGGGTACCTCTACACTTCTTCTCCTACACCAGTACATCAAAAGTAGTGACCCACGGAGGTGTGTGTGTGTATGTGTATGTGTGTGTGTGTGTATGTGTGTGTGTGTGTGTGTGTGTGTGTGTGTGTGTGTGTGTGTGTGTGTGTGTGAAAAGGAGTCTATTTTCTGGTGATTCAAATTACTAATATTGTCTATCTTGAGGATTCTCCCTCATCCCTTCCTCCTTCAAATAAGGCATGACTACAGGATGCATTACAGAAATACTTGAAATTTCCTTGATGCCTCTCTCCCTGCCCTCAGATTCATGACAGCGGGCACCAACATAGCAGGCTGGAGTGTGGGTGTGGGTGCCGTGTGGGTGGTGTCAAGTGTTGTGGCAGTGGCACCCTATGCAGGATGGAACACCTGGCAGAAGCATGATGCACGATGTCACCTGTCAACTTTGTGGCCACTGTCTTTTACAGCGCTGCTAACTTTCCTGTTGTGTGGTCAGGTAGCAGTGGCTCTACTCATGTGGGCAGCCACACATGCCACGCGTTTGCGAGCCATTGGCGATGGAATGCAACGTGTTCAGAGGCGGGCTGATGGAGAGGAAGCACCTATAGCCAATCAAACGTAAGTGAGTGTACTTAATAAGTTTACCTAGTTGTAATTATTTGATAGTAGCACAGAGAGTATGAGTGAAGCTCAATTGTCCTGTCATGACATCTGCTTTCTATACAATTTAAACAAATGAATATTCTTAACTCACATCCATGATTGTCCTTAACTCACATAACCACCTGTAATCCTCTCAAATACAAATGCTTTTATCTGGAAAGTATAATTTTCTTTTCATATGTTGCACATTTATTCCTACTCAATATTCATACTATGTTAGTTGCTTTTCCATTATTCACCCTCAATCCCTCATCCTTTGAAATGCTAAATCAAATCTCCCCCACCTTCATTTTTAACAATATGGGCAACTGTGTGTGTGTGCAAACACACGCAAACTATCAGTGCCGTTGTCTATAAATTTTGGTGGGAAGTTCTAGGATCAGATGTGTCACAAACAATAATGTATTTCAGGGTCGGCATGCATGGTATTGGAGGACGAGGTGGAGTATGTGTGGGTGGGTGGTGTGTGAGTGTGGGTGCACTGGTGCCCTTGCTGGCTCATGTGGTGATGGCCTCATCATGTGCTGCATCATCTCCCTGCCTGGCAAACCCTGGCCACTACCACGAGGAAGCAGCAGCCCTTCCCTGGGCCTCTCTGCTGTTGTGTGCCGCTGGTGTCACTAACCCACTGCTTTACGTTTTCACTGATGACCAGGTCAGTGTGTGTGTTACTTCCACTGCTTCCATCTCCAAATAATTCCAATTATTATTGGTTCTATTTAGGAAACAAGGTTCATAGACATCATCTAAATCTCTAATCTTATATACGTATCTATGTTCTTGTCCATTTTTCCATATTCTTTTATCAAAAAATTGTTTTAGTCCAATTTTTCAATCCCCTTAACACTTTAAACATCATGAGAAATTCTCCATGTTCTCACCTTTCCTCTATTACTTATAACTCAGTTAATTCAGTTTTCTTGGTAGAATTTCTACAATATTAGCAAATCTACATTTGCACTTATGATCTTCAGCTCAACTAGGTTTATCTTCCCCTTTCATTCTATGCACTTCCCCATTCTTCACTATTTTATTCTTAATTCCTGTTGCCACTAGTAAGGTAAGCGTATGTGTGTATTTACCTAGTTGTAGTATACAGGGCCTGAGCTACACTCATGTGATCCTGTCTCTGTATCTATAATTGTCTAGTTTTTCCTTCAGTTGATGTACATTCTTTGCCATTATCACCTCTTCCTTCAATCCATTCCAAGTATCTATATTTCTTTGGGTAAAACTGTACTTTTTTGTATCATTCAAGCAAATTCCTTTTTTGCAATTTTTTCTTGTGCCCCTTCAAGTTTCTAGTCTCTCCTTTTCTTCTCAATATTTGGTCTTTTCTATCTGTTTCCTCCAGGTTATTCATTAATTTATATATTGTGATTAAGTCACCTCTTTCTCCTCTTTCTTTTAGTGTTGTTAAATGCATTTCTTTTAATCTTTCCTCATATATTAGGTCTTCCAATTCTGGCACCATCTTAGTTGTAATTCTCTGTATTCTTTCTAATTTCAACACATGTTTTTTCTTGTGAGGGGACCATATTACTTTTGCATATTCCAGTTTGGTCTGATCATTGTAGTTATAATTTTTCTCATCATATCTTTATCTAGGAAATGAAAAGCCATCCGTATATTCCTTAGCATCCTGAAAGTGTCATCAAATATTTTATCTATATGTTTCTATGTAGTCTATGGTTTCTACAATGATAAGTTATCCTGTATTACCACTCCCAAAGCTTTCTCTTCTTTTGCTATTGATATAATATTTTCAATTAATTTATATATCCATGAGGGTCTCATTGCACCTTTTAGTTATATTTACCTAGTTGTAGTGTGTGGTGTGTGTGTGTGTGTGTGTGTGTGTGTGTGTGTGTGTGTGTGTGTGTGTGTGTGTGTGTGTGTGTGTGTGTGTGTGTGTGTTCTACATCCCAGTAACTGCTTAATATTGCAGGTATCTTCATCCACACTGCTGCTACTGTCTCGTGTGTGCTGCTGGTGGTGTGAGGGCAGGAAGCAGCGCCTGGTGCCCCGTGTCCAGGAGCCTCATGATGCAGAGACTAATGTTTACGTAACTCATGACACAGACCACCTGGTGTCAGACAATACTTAAACATTACACCATCGCTGCAACAGTGCCCAAATTCACCTCACATTGTTGATACTATGTCCTGTGAAACCAAAGCAACACACTGAAACCATTACAATACAGGAGCATCACAACATGCAATAAACACTATGCCAACTGTATCATAGGAGCTTGTTAATAGGAGACCCTTGAAGCAAATTGCCACAACACTGCACAACAGTACCACACCATGGCACCAAAATGACACTACCAAACCAAATACCATACCTGCAATATCACACAGCACAACAATACCCAATACCCCCACTAACAGCACCAAGCTTATGCACCATTCAAATTCTTCTAAGTATGTACTGCATTCTATTACAACACAACATAGGCACATACAGCACCACATAACCACCAGCACATTGTTGCAAAATTACATTGCAACACCATACCTTCAGCATTACATTAACATCACAAAAGTTCAGTATCCCATTGCAGCACAACATCAACAAAATCAAGCGTGTAGCACTACATTAACACCTCAAAACTGCACGTCACAGAAGTGTAGTACACCACTACATCACTGCACCAACACAACACAATACTGAATTTCCTATACCTAGCAGATAAAATTTATACCAATAAACTTGGCTGCAGCTTAACACACAGACCACTATAATAGCACCACAAAGGTACAGCATCAGACCCATGCCACCAAATTGAACCACTCAAGAGTAGCACTGCATCTAAACATCAAAACAAACCACAACAAAATATGAACATCATCACACCTAGAGCATGTGTGTGCCCCTACATAGACAGAAACACATCACCAATGTAGTGTAATTAACTGCACTACATACATTTTCTCCATTTGTAACTGCATCCTACAGCATGGCACTAACATTACCCCATGAGAATCATATAACATAATCCTACAGAACCCACAAAGAGAGAATCACGTCAATAATACAACACCAGCACCATATCAGCAACAATACACCAGAACCAAAAAAGTACTCTGACAATCACACACAGCATGATACTGATTGTCCACAAAGTGAAGGCAATTTAGCATGGTGTAAACTATAGTAGCATTGAAAAACAGGTAATGAGTGCCAATGATAAAAGCATCAAATATTTCCAGATGATAATGTGAACATACAGTAAACCTTCCCTAAGTCGGACCAATAGGGGCTCCAGCTATTATGACTTAAGGAATATTACGAGGGTTGAGGTTCCCTGGCTATTGGCTTAGGCTTAAAGAATGACAAGATCTTAGTCTGTTTCTAGGCAGTATACTGTCTCTTGATGATGACAATCCTAAGATTTCATATGAAGGGCTAGAACTGCATGAAGTTAAATTTATATATCATCTGATATTCTACATCTGGTCGCAAGCTGTCCTATCCCATTCAAAACAATATGCAGTAAGGTAATGGGATTACGAATCTGGCTCCCTATCAGTCAGAATATAACTTTAGTTAAATTTTTCTCACAATTTCTTTGCAAAATTCTCTAAATTTGAAATGATCTTTTGCATAAATATTTTCTACCCATTATGACTTATCTGCAATTCATACTAAAAATTCAGATTTATGGAAGGTTTACTGTTTGTGTGTATAAATAAATAAATAAATAAATATATATATATATATATATATATATATATATATATATATATATATATATATATATATATATATATATATGCTTTCTTATAAGAGAAAATTAGTTAGTTTCCCATAAAATTAATCATAATCTAACAATGGCAAAGGACAAAACCACAACGTAAGATAAATACAGTTGTGCACCAAATTTAGTGCTCAATAGGTTTGAAAAAAGTGTGAAACTTGATTCAGCAAGAGTTGGAGTGTCAATCCTATGAGGAAAAGAGTAATTGGTTCCAGGCTCATTCAAAAACTCGCCCAAATTTGATGCTTTTAAAGATGCACTTTCTTAATCCAAAATATCCAGAAAAATCCCTGTGTTTTGTTCTTTAACAATGTTAAATCAATACTTCCCACCACAAGTACTGTATTTATCAAGGTATTTGGTCATACCTAAAAGTGGAGGCCAATGGCACAAAGTCAGCACATAGTTGTTTATAATGATACCCAATTACTTCAAAACATTGGCGTCAATTGTGCCGCATCATCTACTGCACTCAGTTAATTTTTTCATTCACTTTTAAGGAAATAGATTTATTTTTGTACAATAACACTTTCATTTCAGCCATGTTTTTGTGGTCCAATAATGGCTTGCTTATGGTGACGAGAATCGTGTTATATTTTAGTGTATTGGCGATGAAGACAGCGTGTTGAAACAAAATCCAGTTTTGTATTGTCCCCAAGGGAGCACAGGAGCAGTGTTGATATGACTTGAGGATGGCTTAGTTATCAAATTTTGTTTTTGCACTCAGAAACCAAAGCACCCAGTCAGCTGCTCAACACCAAGCTCTGGCTTGGACTGCCTTCGGTGAACTAAGTTACAGTTATTGTGTGCAGACCAGTGACCAAGCTAGCTCACTGTAGCAAAGCACAGCATTGCATCCTCTGTAAGGAGGAACAGTCTTGATGCAGCTTGAGGATGGCCTTGTTATCGAGATTTAGGTCAATTATTTTGAAGCTCAGAAACAAAGTCACCCACACAGCTATTTGACATGAAACCCTACCATGGACTGCAAATACGTGATTCTACTTCCAACACGATTAATACCAGTATGTACATATATTTTTGCACGAATCTAATTATGAAACATTGTGGCGTTGCCATGAAACAGTTTTGCAAATCAAGATGCTGCAAAACAAACTTGGTGCATCATTGTATGAAATCTCTCTCTCTCTCTCTCTCTCTCTCTCTCTCTCTCTCTCTCTCTCTCTCTCTCTCTCTCTCTCTCTCTCTCTCATAATTGCCTTTTTAGATTGCAGACTGTCAGCCAAAATGGGTAAATTTCCTATTATAGAAATAATTTATAAGAAAGGCCTGGACTCAAATCCCTTATTAATAATGGCATAGCATCATTTCCTCACAAAGATACATTGAATTTTTAGCAGGACATGGTGAATAAGAGTTAAGGAGATTGAATCAGTGTTCAAAGCAAATGGAAGAAATCCATCAGTGTTGCCAAAGATATTTACTTAATTTGTCATAGTGGGTGATACGTTATGTACTAATTTGAATGTTACTACTATAAGCAAATGCATATTTTATCTATGCGTGTTGATGTGTTTGAAAAGTGCATTCTTTTCACTGAAGGATGAAGGCTAAATAAATGTGTGTGTTGTGTGTGTGTGTGTGTATATATATATATATATATATATATATATATATATATATATATATATATATATATATATATATATATATATATATATATGAACATTATGAAATATAAGATGCAATTACAATCTTACTTTGCTGTTGTAGTTGGTGGCTGTATAAATAATCAATAGAGTTGTCGATCCAATTCAGATATATAACCATATGCAGGACAAAAGCAGTATTTACTCATCTTTTACAACACTCATTTTTTAGGTTTCAGTCAGCATTTCTTTACATGCAATAACATTCCCTTTCAATATGTGTAGTATTTTTCGAGACTGAGGTTGTGATTGTTCTGTACAATACAGTACATACTAATGTCTGATAACTATTCTGCTGCCTCTACATAGCTGTCATCTTTAGGTGTGACTTTAGTTGAAAAAAAATCACATAGAATAATACATACATTTCCAAATAATCAAACTAATAAATTCTGTTGTTGGGAAAGAAATAGTATATTGATGCAGTAAAGTCATGTATATTTGAGAGCCTAATTCAATTTCTGACTTCAGCGGCAGGACATCTATATCTGCTTCTTCCAGATTCATATTTTCGTTGTTTTTTATGTGGTAACTATTCCAAACAATTAGAGAAATACTTATATACTATTGTGGCCAATCAATTATGCAAAAAAATTTTCTAGTCAACATCACAAATGATGTGGTTTTGTATTTCTCATCTAGGAGACAGAAGTGATATGAGACAGTTGTCACAAATGTTATGGAGATGAAAAGCTATAAATTACAGTTATGGATATAATATATGAAGTTTTAAAGAAACAGCATTTATTAACTGACTTTTATGGCATTGTTTACCAGTTGGCTTTTAAACATGCTCACATAAAAAAAAAAATTCCATCATTTGACACAAAGTTTTTATTACTAAGTGTTTTAATTTTCATTTCATAAATATAAGGATTTGACTACTTTCTGCTTATATTGCTTTGTGTTTCATATCATACTGATTGCTGTTTTTAATGTTTGTGCTACTCTGGCGTGTCCCAATATATATATATATATATATATATATATATATATATATATATATATATATATATATATATATATATATATACAGTAAAGCCTCGAACCCGCTTATAGCTAGTTTCGGATATAACAAACGTCATTTCCTGGCTGAACCAAGTCTGATATAACGAACCAAAGTTCATTATATCCGAGGCGTGGGGTGAGCCGGCTGAACTCTCCACTTTGTTTGAACATGAATGCGCCGATGCGCACGTCACTCAGTCCACAGTTAGCTCTCACTGTGAAGGGTTGGTCGCGCTCATGCTCTTGCCACTTACTACCTACTACGTGCCTACTACCTTCAGTACTACCTACTGAGAAATGGCTTTGAGGACTCCTTTTCTTAACGTCTTAACGAACAAAACCCTGTATATAGCAAACTTGTTTGGTATTTTTACCGAACTTCGGATATAATGAATTATCAGATATAACGTCAGATCCCCCACCCCAATTGGTTTGTTATATTGAGGTTTTACTGTGTGTATGTATCTATATATATATATATATATATATATATATATATATATATATATATATATATATATATATATATATATATATATAGGTACCAATTTACATGGAATTCATTGATGCCTGCAGCAACACATAAAATTTTGGTGCATGGAAAATAAGAATGCAGGGTTCAGAACAACCATTGTGGAAGACTTAACTAACAACGTAAGCATCACAAATCTGGTCATGTAATGGACACAAAACATTTAGTTGGCACATTATTTTGTATGCAACACTATTTAGAAGACTTTGTATAGAAAAAGATATATATGATATTTCACAATCAAATAAAAAAATAAAAACTTTAGAGCGCAAAGAATTGTGAGATTTAACGGACTCCTTTCTCTCTTGTAATGCCACTTTCCAAAGATTGTTACTTTTGTGGCACCATCCCTTATTCTTGTGTAGCAATAACCATATCTCTGTGGCACTGACTTCACTATATTTCTAGATATATACTGCACAAATTATGCTAAGGAATGTTACACATGTTAATAGTACATGTTGTAAAGCAATGTACCGCTCTCTCTGTCTTACATGTATGTTTATGTCTAATATACACATATACATTACCATATATATATATATATATATATATATATATATATATATATATATATATATATATATATATATATATATATATATATATATATATGCACATACCCACACACACCAAATAAGACTGATGCTGTAATTTCTTATCCAATATCCCAAATTAAGAATTCAGCTTGCACTCAGAACAGTTTCCTTCTGAGTTGACACACATCTGCATATAATATTGCTACTACATAACCATCTAGACAGTCTTCACTGTGATGATAATATATGATAAAGTTTCAGTGGATTTCTTAAATTCTATGAGTCATAGAAAATTGATTGTTAAGTTTTGTAACCAACAATTCCTCCAACAATCATAAGAACATGTGTATACTTCAACACATTTAATTTTGTACTAATTGATAGCATTAAGCTGAGCCTTGTCACATTGTGGTATTCTGGAACATGTACCTTTTCTTTCACTTTAGTTCTAATTCAGATCATGTATTATCATTTTTGTGTTCGACCTTATGTACATATTCAAAATTATATTTCAGTCACCTGGAATAAATTTTTACAAAAAACTCATTTCCAAAGCCAATAGCACATGCTTAGCTGTTGTTGTGTTACCATATGTTCACCCCATCACTCATCTTAGTGTCCTGTGTGCACCATGTGATCTCATTTGTGCAGACACTCATAATAAAAATATGAATGACAGAATTTAGTTTGTCCTGCCAAAACCGAATCATAATTAATTTATTCAACTTTCCTTGGCTGGAGGGTATCAGATTAAAGAAAAACCTGTTCATCCACTGGTAATGGCCAAATGGTCAGCATATGGATGTGATGGACATAGCATCCTGATGAAGCCTTTTCTAAGTATGGTGTCAAGTGGTCCACAAAAACCTGCACACAATCTGTTTACCCTAATTTTGATTCCATCTTTGCAACAATGCAGGATAACAAGAACTTACAAAAGACATCAGTCAACACTAGTGCCTACACCACTGCAAACTGAGGTCTACCACCAGTGTTGCACCCAGTTTTATGGCAAAACTGTTAAAAAAAGCTTTTCATGTCCTCAATGAACGCCTTTTAAATTATAGATAATACTACTGTGAGAGTCTCCACTTGTGCTATTCCACTACCTCTACCACTACCCTGTCATTCCTATTCTTCTACATCTACCCACCATACAAGTAGTTTACCCCTTATACACCCTTTTCCAAACCTGTCAAGCATGTGTTGATTTACTTTATTCTTATAATTTTGAAAGGCAAGTTCCACACTTTCATTAGTAAACCTTAGTCACTTGATGGCAACTTGTTACTCCAAATTTTATAGGATGTGTCAAGGTTTTGAGATCTTTTCTTTCAGAATTTGTGCAAAAAACTTATGAGCCATCAATGAAAAATCCACCATAAAAATATTGCCCAACATTCCATACAGGAAGGCAATAACATACAACCATGATACTGTTTCCTGCATCAAGAGCTAACTTCTAGATTTCAAGGTTATCACAAGTTTATGAAATTTATGTGTAAGAACTAAATGACCAATCCCAGCCAGCCCCCAAAATCATCAATAGTATGCTATAGAATGACTAAAAAATTATTAACTAAATACATGCTCTACTCAAATTACTCTCAACCACTTTCTTCCAAAAATAAACAGTTATCAAGATATGATGTCCCAGTCTCTGAAGGCTTTATCTTTAACACATTGAGAATATATAACAAAAGTGGCAATGAATGTACTCACCTTGACCATTGCCTGCTGTAAGCATCTGACTACAACTTCTGCACTCATATCGTCTCCATTGCTGATACCTAAGAGGTGCCCACTGAGATCTTCAATCTAAAAGAAAATATCATCAAGCTATGAAATTTATATTAGAAACGAACATACTTGACCCTTCATCCTCCACCCATCTACCACACCCTACACCTTAGAATTTGCAACCTTCCCATTCATATCCAAAATAATTGTTCCTGTTGGCTCATGAAAATCATGTTTTGCTCTCTCAGTTGCCTTAATCTTATAATTTCACGTCCTCAGAGGAAAGTATGTTTCATCAAATATAAAAAAAGAGCTTGCAGAATCAAAATATATACACCAAAACATGAAAAAAACTCACATGGGCAGCAAAAGATTCTGCAAATACAAGCAAAGAGGGATGAGTCTCTGCATGTAGCTTCAACTGGGTCAGAAAGCGGTCCAGCCATATCCTAACAACTTGCATCACAACCTTGCGTTCCCTTAAACACAGGTGCAGCTCTCTCTGAAAGATCAATAGAATTATTTGAAGTGATGATAAGCACAATTTTGTTATTCAGAGAGAGAGAGAGAGAGAGAGAGAGAGAGAGAGAGAGAGAGAGAGAGAGAGAGAGAGAGAGAGAGAGAGAGAGAGAGAGAGAGAGAGAGATAAACAGAATGATAGCCAGAGACAATAAAAAGGAAGAAAACCTCACCTCAAAGTTTGGCTTTGGGTTAAAAGAATGAAGTCTTTCCAGCCTCAGCAAAAGACTCTTGTTATCCATACACTGCTTCAGCATCTTGTTCTCTTCCTTCATCCTGCTGAGCAATGAATCTTCATTTCCATTTCCCTCATCGTCCTCTGGAAGCTTCCTCTCCAAATTCTCATCCATTCCAGACTCAACATGGGTTGTGCTGTCCCTCAGATAGTCAAGTTTAGCACTTAAAGAAATGTTCTCTAAGTCTGTCTGCAACTTGTCTTGATGCAGAGTGTCTGTATGCTGTTGCAAGTCAATCAGGTGACCTAAAGTAGTATGTTGGTGCTCCCACTGTGTATCTAGTTCCTGGCACATCACAATCAACCATAATGAGTCATCTACATTCCCAGAACTCACAAAACTCTTTAATTTAGATGATAAATAGTTCAGATTTTTCACAGTATCTCTTAACTTCTCAGGACAATCGATGCCTCCATGAATAAGAAATGTTAGAGTTTGATCAATTTTTATGATCTCCTCTTCTTGAAGCTCTAGTTTTTGTTTTTGAGCTGTTACCTTTGCCCTTAAGGTGCTCAGTTCTTTCTGTGTGTTTAAATTGTCCCTCAAATGTTGGCTCTCCTCAGCCCTCAAAGTTGACCTTTCCCCTTCCAGCTGGATGATGTACTGCCCCAGCCTTGACTTCTCATTATGTAAGGATGTAATGGTAAAGTGTTGGTCATGGATCTTTTTACGCATTATTTCTGCTTCGTTGGCAAGCTTTTTTTTTTCTTTTTCTGATAAAGTCAGCTGTTCCACCAGAACCTCTTCATTTCTCTTACCTTCCTCTAGCTTCCCTTTCACATGGTCAATTTCCTTCAATAATTTGTAACTTTCCTCCTCTCTCTCTCCCATGTCTCTTTCCATGGAGGTATAAGCAGTCTCACTCCCTTTTAACTTAGGAGACTGAATTTCTTTTTCTCTGTACACCTCTGTCTGAGTTTGCACCAAGTGACTCTTACATGGTCCAGCTCCCTGCACCTCCTCCTCTTCTCTAACCCTCTGCTTGGATACGAGAGAAGCAGCTTCACACAACTTCACATCAATGTTCCTCAAAACAGTATTCAGCAACTCACATTTGTCCTCACACTCCTCTTCTATTTTTTTTCTCTCCTTCTCTCCACTCTGAAGATGCTCCAGCACACCAAGACAATTCTTATGCAATTCCTCCATTACTCTGTCTTTATTTCTAAGTTCTTGTAGCTCATTTTCCTTTATGGCAATCTTCTCTGAAAGTTCTTTCAATTCATGGTCCTTTTGTGAATACTTCTTATCAAACATATCTTCAAGTTCTCTTACCTCTTTTTCTTTTAGAGAAAATTTTTCTTTAAAGTTTTCTTCTAGTTCTTGAAGCTCAAGATCCTTTGATATAAATTTGTTCTTGTAGCTTTCTTCAAGTTCTTTCACATAAGATTCCTTTAATGCTACAGTTTGGGTGTACTTTTCCTCAAGCTCCTTCAGTTCTGCTTCCCTATGGGCACACTTCTCCTCCAAGTGTTTCCTCTCAATTTGCCTCACTTCTATTTCCTCCTTCAGAGACCTTACCTCCTCCTTCAGTGTCTCATTATTGACCTGGTCCCCATAATCAGCAACAGCTTCCTTTTCTCTTTGTAAAATACTAATCTGACAAGTCAAAGTTTCCTTTTCTGTGGCTAAATCTACTTTTTTTTGGGTGATCTCTTCAGTTAGTTTCACCAAATTTTCCTTTTCAACAGTTAAATCATGCACTTGTTTCATCAAACTATCCTTTTCTTTAGTCAACATTTCCTTTTCATTGCTGTAGGATTTATTTTCCTGAATCAAATGTTCTTTTTCATTGACTAGATTTCTGTTTTGTTTAGCTAAAACTTCGCTTTCTGTGCTTAGCAATTCATTTTTCTTGTTTAATGATTCTTCTTTAAGGGACCAAATATTCTTTTCTGAACATAAGGTATCATTTTGATGAGACAAATTTACTTTTTCTTTGTCCAAAGTTTCTTTTTCAGTCAAAAATGCTTTGTTTTCAGACAGCAAAGATTCGTTTTCTGAGAGTAAATCTTCCTTTTCTGTAGTCCAAGCTTCAATTCTCTGAAGTAAAGCTGTTTTTTCTTTTGTCCAAATATGCTTTTCTGATACCAAATCATCATTTTCTTTCAATAAGATATTTTTCTCTGACATTAAAATGTTTATATGAGTGGTCATTTCTTCTTTATCTTTACTTTCCACTTCTTTTTCTGAACTCAAAACTACAAGTTGTTCGTTCAAAGCTACGTTCTCTTTGACTAATGCCTCTTTTTCTGAAATTTTTTTTTTCTTTTCCAAGAGCAGCCTTTCTTTTTCTGTGAGTAAATTTTCTTTCTCTGTGGCCCAAGCTTCTGTTTCTATGAGCAGAGTTTCCTTTTCTCTTGTCCACAAATCTTTTTCCATGACAGAATCCTTCTTTTCTATGATGAGGGAATCTTTCAGTTTCGTTAAATCTTCTACTTCCTTAACTAGATGTTCTTTCTCTTTCTCCTTTAATTTTCTATCTGCTAAAATTCTACTTTTTTCTAAAGCTATGACCTCTTTCTCTTTGGTTAACATTTTATATTCTGAAGCTAAGGATTCTTTCTCTTTGGTTAATGCTTCAGACTGTAGAGTTAATCGTTCTTTTTCTTTGGTTAGCACTTCATTACTTGAGATAAGATATTCTTTTTCTTTGGTTAATGCTTGATTTAGTGATGATAAAGTCTCTTTATCTGCAGTCAAGCACTTATTTTCTTTGGTTAAAGCTTCCTTGTCCTTGGTCAACACCTCATTTTCTTGAATCAGAGCTTCTTTTTCTTGACCAAGGCTTCCCAAATTTTCAGTGTCATTCACTCTAGAAGCTGCAGCTTTGGCCAGCTCCTCCTCAGCTACAAGCAACTGGAGGGTCAGTTGTTTCTGATTCACTTCCAGAGCAGTTTTCTGTTCAAAGAATTTCCTAGCATTTAATATTTCCTGTTCTAATTTGGTCTCCATAATCTTCCTCTGATCAATCTCTGTCTTAAGATCCTGTGTCAGGCTTTCCGACACCTTGCGGAAATTCTCCAATTTCCCTTCCTCTTCCAGCTGCCTCTCAACTTGCTTCCTCAGTTGTTCTTGAACCTCCTCTCTCGCTGCAATATGTTCACACAGACTTCTCCTCAGGTTTTCCCTCTCCTCAGACTCAGCCTCCAGTTCTTTCTTATGTACCTCCCACTCTTCCTTTTCCCTCTGGAGCTGTAAAATCTTCCCCTTTTCCTCTTCCAGTTGGGTTCCAAGATGACTAAGATGCTCCACAAGCTTAAGGTGCTCCTCCCTCTGGCTCTTCTCAAGGGCCTCCACCTGGAAGGCCACTCCTGCCATCTCTGATGTATGTTTCTCCACTAAGGATGCAACCTCACTTTCATGTTGATTTCTGAAAGAAACAAGAAAATTACTACATGCACACACGAAGAAATGCAAGCCAGCGTTCACACATACACACGCACACACACATGCCGCTCCCGTGGTCCAACTCCCGCCTGTCATCTGGCAGGGTGTGGGTTCCAAACTTACTCAGGTCATTAAGGATTTTTCACTGAGGGAGTGGTTATTGTCCCCCTTGAGCAAAGGGATGGGAGTGTGTGATGTGTGAGATCTGTCTCCTAAGCTCTGAGCTCTTTCGGGGACAGTAATAGCTGACAATCACGAATTTAGTGTATAATCCTGCAAACAATTGAATCACACACACACACACTAACAACCAATGGCAATGTGATTTATGGAAGCTCACACATACATAACTGGAGAAGCACCCAGAAGAGTGCAAGTACCGCTACCATCGCCACTGATATTCGTGAATTTTTCCTGACAATGAACTCTCACATTAACCTTTAATAAATTAATAGAGTTGATACTTTGGGTAGGGGGTCATGTAGGTGGAGTATTGTGAAGTTGTAATACATTTTGACAGTTATAACTTTTTAAAATCCTATAGGTCAGCAGCCAGCATGGAGTTAGGCATGCTGAAGGAGGGAATATCAGTGAGGTCCCTCTGTTTCTCCTAACCATTACCTTTGACCTTAACCTTTCAAAATGTAATAGAGTCGAGCTCTATGGTAAGGGGTCATGTTGATAAAGTTTAATGTGATTGTGATACATCGTGTTGTCAGGAAGTTGTTAACGTACAGACAAACATACAAAAAGAAAAATAGACAAACAAAGTGAACATAACCTGCCACGTAACTTTGTTGGCGGAGGTAAAATAAACAAAAAAACAGGCTAAATACATGGGATACATTCTGTCTCTAAACAAAGATTTTAAAACTCGTTCTTAAGCTGTTACACATAATTGATTATCTCTACAGGGACATAAATAGAACAGAGGAACAGGATAACAGAAGCAGTTGTACTTGATATCTTGGAAAATAGTGATGTCAACTTTACTTCAATACAGGAAGGAATGAGCAGAGATAAGACATATCAAAATATTAATGCCTTCTTAACACCATTTTGAGATACCATAACCAAATGCTAGGTTTAATCAAAGCTTAAGGACCAAAGAAAATTGTGTGGTATATATGCCTTCATACTAGAAACAATCACCTCTGTTATTCAGAGAACGAAGAGTATCTGGCCTGGAATTTGGCATCAGAAATGCACATGTATAGACAGTAAGATACTATACACTGCTACACTACATGGTGTATTGTGGTGTGGTACTGAAGGAAGTGGTGTGATGTGGTGTGTTACTGTGGCATGATGGTTTCAAGAATACAACAATACCTCATCTGCTGTTGTGAGGAATCCAGCTGCTGGGTGAAGTGATCCTGGGCAGCGTTCATGGCGGTCTGATGCTGGTGAGATGTGATGGTGAGTTGTGCTGTGAGCTCCTGCACTTGTTGGGCCAGCGTCTGGATCTAGGGAGCAAGGTACACATGACTGATCAAAGATGGATGAAATGACGCCAATTCAAGAACCAAAAAAATATGTACAGCCAAATCTTAGTGTCATTATTTTCCTGTGAACTATTTCCCTGGGGGGGGGGGGGGGGGGGAGGAAAAAAAAAATTTCACTGATTTGTGATGAATTCCAAAATTCTATGCAATAGCAGCTTGAGTCAACCAAATTAATAGAGCCACATATATCCAGGAACTACCATAAAAAAATTCCTCAAATATGGTTTGACATTAAAATAAATTCAGATGAACAGCTAATCTTCTACCTGACACACGTAAGACTTACTCGTATACATTTATCTATGAAATGAAGTCAAAATTCAATAATCTTCACATAACTTTCAACAGGAGATAAAACTCATAGTAATAAGTGTTGAAAATGGTGTATCTATCTGTACTAGCTGATATGTCAATGTTATGTGTTAATTAAATGGATGATCCTCTTTATCCCTCACGCACCTCTCGTGAGTAGTATTCCTCAGCTTTCCTGCCCTTGGCCTCTGACTCCACATTCTGGTGCATAAATTGTTTGATACCTGCCTCCATCTGACCAATCATGTGGTCACGCTGCTCCAAGGCTTTCTGGTACTCCAGCACCTATGAAAGATCAGGTTGAATCACTCATAAACACACATTGTCATAGAGGGAAGGAAGGATCAGTGGAAGAAATATGATCATAGCCACTACCAATCATAGGTCAGTTTCAAAGACTGATGGGAAAGGGAAGAGTTTATTTTAATTAATATTAGTCACACAGCATTGCTTCTTCTTCAGTTTCCTTTGCTAATTGTATATAAGGAGTGGAGAACATGCAATATGTCGAATAGTAAAGCTAAGACGAACATCTTAGACAGACAGACAATCAGGCAGGCAAACCTACAGATATATGAATAGATAAATAAATGTAGATGAATAGATAGATAGATATAGATAAATATATAGATAAATAGATGGATAGGTAGACAGACAGATAGACAAAGATAGATGATGGACATAAACAAAGCAACAGATAGAGAATAATCAAGGAGACTGAACAGTTCATTACCTTCCTCTTAAGAGCATCATAGCTCTTCCACTCCGGGGTGGAGGGTGGGTCATAATGTCGATCATTGTATTGCTTGAGGCTGTTGTTCTCATACTTCATTGCTTCCAGTAGCAGGTCCTTGGCTGATGGGGCAAAAGCAGCTTAATTTAATGTTTGAACACTGACTATTAAGCTGGTTTTCTTTAAGGTTATTATCAAAACTACTTCGAAGTCAATTACTTTGTAATCCTCTATCCAGCTTTTATACTTTTCCTTTCAATTCACATAAACATGGTTTATTACTAACTGATATGCTACTATTAAAATACTATGTTTAATTTTCTACAATATTTCATTTGAAATTCTCAACATTTCCTGAAATATAGAGTAATAGAGTTAAGAGAATACTGGTCTTTTAAATAGAATCTTTCACATGGCACCAGAAGTGTGTGTCGCCCAACTACATGCAAAATGCACCAAGGGTTCCCCTTGAGTCACCATAACACCTGTCTCTGTACATGTGTGGCAAGCCTGTACTGCATAGTCAAGGCCATGCCCGCCATATTTTTCCCTCCACTTTACTGGTGATCTCCCTCTTGCATCCTGCCCTTCAACATCACTCATGTATACAATCTATTAACAAGCTCATTCTAATTGATTCTCATCAATTCCCTTTGGTGTTGTACCCATGCCAAAGTTCTCATACACAATCTCATTGCTCTCTTCATCCCATCCTGATATCCACACGCTCCCCATAGATAGCTCATCTTTACTGCATGTATGTATTCTTGACTGTAGTGCTCGAAGATACTTTACAAATGTCCACAAGCCATGGTGAACAATCAAACACTGGCTGGCAGAGTCCCACCAAACTCACACCATTTCTTATGACAAGCACTTGAGAAAAGATATTAAACACTTCCATAAACTTAATCATAGACTAATAAAGGCATTTCATTTGCATGGGAATGGTGTGATTAGCCTGCCGAGAATAAAACAATAAATATGTCACCTGACGCAACAAGGAAAGGGTTAACAAAGCCAGACGTGTGACAGAGATAAACAATCAAGTATGTATGAAGTGGTAGCAACATTACATGAATATGTCAAGGAATGTTTCAAAGAACTCACCATGAAGCTCCTGCTGTAGCTGGTCCATTGACATTTGGTCCTGAGCTGAGGCTCCATCCTGTCCCTCATTCATCTAGAAAAAAACAAATAAATAAATTACCATCACTTTGCGAGCCAAAAAATCTGAGGGATGTAATGTTCTGATACGCCAACTAAGACTATTGCAAGAACTTCAAGGTGAGAAAAAAAGATGTTCAGCCTCACAATCATTTGTTTGGGTTCTATCCATGAACAAATATCATTCATTAAATGATAATGTATCCCAGAAAACCTTCCATAGATGATTTTTTCGCAATTCAAAGATACATTCCAGATTTTGGAGCTTGAATTTTGACACCTACTCTCCTTAAATTAAGATATTTTAGTTCAAATAAACTATTTAAATATTTTCACGATTAGTTGCAAAATTAGCCTTTTTGCATAATTGATTGCTCAATAATTTGATGAATCACTGTTGAACTGTTAATGAAGTTTTGGTGTGCTCCAGATGCGATATTAGGGTATTTCTTTACAACTACTGCTCCACCTCTTTCTTTTTTTTCTCTTTTCCTACATACTATACATAGTGTAGCCAACACATCTGTTAAGGTTGCTCACCATTATTTATCCCGCAAAACGTCTTTGAATTTACGTTAGGTTATGTTAAGTTAGGTTGGTTAGGTTATGTTAAGTTTTGGTTAGGTTAAGGTTATTAGGTTAGGTTACGGTTATGTTAAGTTAGGTTATGTTCGGTTCAGCTAGGTTCGGTTATAAGATTTTTACATTTTATTACCTAAATCCAGAAAAAAATCTAAGGTTGAGAACCCTAACTTTTGGGTAATAAAATATAAAAATCTTATATAACCGAACCTAACCTAACTTAACCTAACAATAACATCATCGTAACCTAACCAAACAACCTTAACCTAATCATAACTTAACCTAACCTAACCAACCTAACATAATTTCAAAGACGTTCTGCGAGGTAAATAATGGTGAGCACTGAAACCTTAACAAATGTGTTGAGTACACCATATATAGTATGTAAGTTAAGAGAGAAAAAAGGAAGAGGTGGAACAGTAGTTGTAAAGAAATACAGATATTAGTATTGTACACCTCCAGTTGCATTCTTCTGCTGTGGTATTGTTCTCAATTTCTTAATTGATAACATGAGTGTGTGTGCTTTCACAGCAGTTTCCTTACGATTTCACATTCCCGGCTACTAATAGGTGTTTCAATACTAATACCTAAGAGAAAAGGTATGTAGTACAAGGATAATTATAATTGGTATTATTTTACATCTTCACCATTAGGTTTTAGAGAATTCAGGGTTATATTTCTGCATTACCTAATGCAATTTGAGAAGGTTTTCTTAATTACATTTCCGTCGCAAATTCTTAGTTAGTGAGATATTCAATGTTTTCTGTGAGATCTTCTCTTCGAAAAATAGTTTAGTTTGGTTTAAACAAAATTTTGTTATTTGTCAATGTAGGTTTAAGTTTGGTTAGGTTAGGATAGGTTAGGTAACATTAATATAGAAGCTATCAAATGTTCTCTATGACCAATAGTAAGGAATTGGACGAGGAGCAGAGGTGAGACAGACGTAAACAAACGCCATTATGGTGAAGATGTAAAAGTTTACCTTATAATTCCCGAACATTAATTTCCGTTCATACACGGTGACTCCAGCAGCAACATTTATCTGTCAAATTTGAAGAAACTGACTCTTCTCACATTTTGGATTAGGCTGTAAGGTAAAGTTTGTTGCTTTTTTTAAATTATATATTTAGTATTTTGTAGACGGAGATTAATACTAAAAAATATAAAAAAAATCTCAGGGGAAAAATCTAATTGGGCGAAGAATTTTAGTGGGTCACACCATCTTCCATATACATATATATATATATATATATATATATATATATATATATATATATATATATATATATATATATCTGAAGTTCTGTGCGAAACCCTATCTTCATCAATATGTGTCATTATGTGGTATTACGGTGGAGCGGTCAGTGGCAAAATATCTTTCAAGAAAATTTATGGAAACTTCTCAAACCATAACATTACTTGCCTTTTCTACTTCAATCCACAGATCTGTTGTACTACTTGTGACATGTTTATTTAAATGGAATCACCGAGTTGGCCTTAGTTTGACGAGAGAATCGCGCCACAGTACCTTTCTTCAATACAGCCAAACTTAGGTAGTGGTAGTCAACAAACTTCTGAAAGTAGCTTCATCTTGGTCTATGGGACTGTTGTTACAATATTATGGTTTAAAGGTTTAGTGATTCACATAATGATAATGGTAATGACCATTGATATTATTAGTAGTAGTAGTATTATGATCATTATTATAACAAGAACAACGCCACTTGACAAGAATGTTCAATTTAAACGAGAAGAGTTATTGGAGTGATTATTCTTTGCCTTGTTATTTTGGTCTTTGGCAGACAAGGTTGAACTTGTTTCCGAAACAATAAGTGGAGGCATAAACTACAGTGGAGGAATATTCAATGGCGAAGTATGATATAAAAAAAATATATGGTCCTTGGTCATAGCCAATACCATTTAGGTCATGATGATGTAAGGTATTTGATGTATGGCAACTTATCATTATCGCTCGCTTGGTAACGAGTCCTACATGCACCCTGTTATAACTGTTTTCGATCCATAATGCATTGTTCCATACATAACCAACACAATATGAACACTTGACAATTAACAATTTAGAGCGTGTAATTATCGGAGTCATTTTCCGTTTCAAATATGAAAATTTACAATTGAATTATGTCATGAGCGTCAGTTTCAGGAAGGAAACGATGTCTCCCCTGTCTGGAGTTTTCGGTTAACAATTATTAACCGAAAACGCAGGAGGTGCTTAAGCACCTCCTGCTTTGGTAAATTACCACAGCTTTCAACGCACAACACTGACTGGCTCTAGATATCCCGTGTATCCCCTATATTGGGACGCAATAGACAACTAACCAACCAACCACAATTTTATCCAGTGAGGAAATTCAGCTTTCCAAACGAGGCGAAAGACTATTGTGCAAAAACTGGACACAATGAGCTTGATTCAATCATGTATTACATTCACATACTGCAGTTACTTGATGACTTCTTACATTTGTCATAAAGGTGATTGTATTTAACGTATTTTGGTTCCGTGTAGTGCGAGGATTTGCTAGAAGAGTGGGAACCACGTATACGTGATGTAGGGATGGATGGGGAGGATCCTTCTACTGTTCCATATTTTCTCTAATATTGGTAGTTAGAGTAGATTTGTGAAATCAAACAGCCCTATAAAGAACTATTGATCTGTTATTTGTATTCCTTTGTAATATTTGTTAGCATTATTTATTTTTATGCACTTATTAAATTGGGCTGTTTTATCATAGAAAATTACGAAGGGACAAGTGATTTGGGCGATATTGGATAATTGGGCTGTTTTACGAGAAGCACCCCAAGATAAATAGATGCCAGTTTGCACTTTGCAGCCTCCAGCCTGGCAACTATCAGCCTGTTGTGCCAAGTTCGTAACAACTTATAGCAAGATTGTACGTGTGACTCTAAGGAATGGATGTACAGGTAATGTCTGCTGTATTGCTGTATACTCATCCCTCCGTTATACAAAATCCCCATAGTGAATTAACTTTATTATCGTGGTAGTGTATGCCTAACATTCATTATGCACGATCATGAGGCACCACGTATGTGACATAGCAAGTAGGAGAGCATGGAACCATTCTGATACACTTTCGTTCTTTTTCTTTGCACCTTGAGACTCGTGAGCTTCGTGTCATCATTGGATGGTTAATTTACTTCCCTATTTGTGCCTTAATCATGGTACTTCTTTAATCATTGACCCTCTTCGGTGCTGCAGAGATAAAATGATAGAAGGTTCGAGTAAATGATTCAGCAAAATTAGTCTATTTTAGTCAAGCTCATCAGCCAATTCATTGCCACTGCCGGGGATAGATGAAGCATTATGTATCCTGTCAGTATTATGAGGTGATGCCATCTGACTGGTGTTGTTTATAGGCCTACCCAGTAATAAATGCTGGTTATCATGAATCTTGGATCAAGACTCAGGATACGTTTTGTTCACCACCCAGCCATCTGTTTTTGTCTTGAACACACTATTGACAGTCCTATCTATTAAGTGACCTTTCTTACCTGACCTTGAACCTCCATGGGAATGTGTTGTTTTAGGGAAACAGTTAATATGCTGGTAAAACTGGAGAATAGGTCCGTGTCGCGTACAAGCACGAAACTGACATATCAGTTATAAGACTTGGTAGTGGTTCCAGAAACGTAAAAAAAATGAGGTGCTCACTTCTAGTGTGGCCGTAATAGCACTCGAAAGTGTGGCGATCCTCACCAGTTTCTAAGTCCAGCGAGCTCCCTCACCGTCACCCCGATTTCCCTCCCTCCCCCCCCATCCCCTCCAACAAGCTTGGGGGAGCCTGGGGAATCGGGGGTTTTGGCGGGGGGATGAAAATTAAGCGAAATATGGCCGTTCAAAATTGAAAAAAAATTTTTAACCTAACAATCTAGCAGGGGTGGACGCACCCCCCACTACTAACCTAACCTGAACGTAACCTAACCTAACCTGAACCTAACCTAACCAAACCAGGGACGCCCCCGCTAGGACATTAACCTAACCTAATCTAGCAGAAGGAGCTGCACCCCCCCCTGGAATCCCAGGACCTCCAAAATCAGATCAGTGTTTACTTTACACAGGGAGGGAGCTCGCTGGACTTAGAAACTGGTGAGGATCGCCACACTTTCGAGTGCTATTACGGCCACACTAGAAGTGAGCACCTCATTTTTTTAACGTTTCTGGAACCACTACCGAGTCTTCTAACTGATATGTCAGTTTCGTGCTTGTACGCGACACGGACCTATTCTCCAGTTTTACCAATATGCTTTACAAAACTGCTCTCTTACCTAAAACTACTTTCAAAACCGTTGATTTTGTTATTATATTACAGTGTATATTTGGAAATAAGTAGAATAAGAACTATAGATAATAATAATATGCTGTTGATAATGCTAGCAGTACTTTAAGGAGATACATAAACCTCAGTAAGAAGAGTTTTACTGGAGTTTTTACTGGAGTTTTACATGGATTTAATCATCAATATTTATAATAAAGAAATAATAAAAAGATAATTTTGTGATATTAGTTATGTCAGCTTTGGTTAATATAGGAGAGTCTAGCACATAATGGAGGGCTAATGACTGCTAATGTGGCAGCTGTGAATGCTGACTGGTTATTATATATACAATGTTTTTTTTTCTTCAGATATTGTAGTTAACTATTTTTTTCATCATCTTAAGTAATCTCAATGCACATGACGGTTATTGTTCTTTTATTAATTGTATAACTTTAACATCCCTGGTCGTGGGGAGTCCTATGAAGGCTATGAAGGCCTGGTGCTTGCTACATCATTAATTAGACTAACACCATTCCATGTACTAAAATAGCACTGAACTATCTACATAAATCTAAAACATTATGAATAATGAATGTAGAATCCTATCATGGGAACAGGGAACTTGTATTTAGTAAATCGAGTTTTGTGCAGAAGTAGTATAATAACCAATGAGGTAAAACTGAGGAGCGAGGTTGATAATTGCCAAAGGTTTTGTTCCACAGAAGTATTTGGAAAAAAAAGTCTAGCAACCAGAGGTACTCTTCTTAAATGAGCCAGATGAATGTTGTGGGAAAATGTGATCAAGTGTGATATTTTTCTATTGTCATTGTTTAATATTTTACTGTTTATAAGCATGGTTTGTTAATTTGAATAATTATTTTGGTTAATAGGTTTGAAGTTATGTAAAAATTAATGTAATCTGACTATTTTTAGGTCGTGTGGTAATTGTGGTTAAGAAAAACATCTTTTGCTAGAGAAACTTCATCATGGATCAAAGCAAGGTAGGGTGGGCGTGTTGTGACTAACACTTGAGATACCAGTAGATCATACTGAAAGGCTGAGGTGCACTGTAGACTATAGTTGCAACATCTAATATTATTTTGCAATAGTGACAGTGACTTAATCCATGGTGGTGGTACTGTAGTAGTGAATAAAAGAAGTTTCTGACTGAATCCAGCTGCTAGTTTGACTTTATCTCTTTTGACTTTTGACTGAAGTAATATGCTTGTATTCTAAATATTACATGTGAGTACGCATATGTGGCACTTTGATGTGGTATGAGTAAATAAGGTAATAGAAATATTCAAACATCATAATTTTGTCTTTGATTGCTGCATTTCTTAGAGATCCTCAAGAACAGGAAAAATACTTGAGGTAATAGTGTACTAGTAAGAGTATTGGCTTCTTTTACATCTGAAAAAAGTGTCAACATTTTATATTAAGAAACTCAACACTGGTGCTCAAGAGACAATGTCAAAAATTCTGAAAGTTGCAGCATTGCATAATATTCATACATGTATTATTACTAGTAGAAATCAGAATACATATTTGCATTCCTATTGAAATAGTTTAACATAGCAGTTTTTTTTCACTATTGGTAAATATCATTATATATGTTTGATTTAACATCCGTCACCTCAACAGCTCAACTGATCTCCCAGCCTCTTGACATTGCTCAAGGTCTGAGACATTAAGGTCATGCCATCACTTTACAGACTCCAACCTGCTTTGTTCCATGTATGCCTTTCATCCTCATGGATTCTTTGACCTTTATGACTCAAAACTTTGCTTATAGCATTTCTATTAATTTTGTAACGAGATAATATGTCTTCCCCTCAACCTCTCACCTACTTTGGACTTAATTATTATTTTATTATTCTCGCTTACACTAATCCTTCTAAATTTTATACATTCTCTAGCAAGCTACACCAGTTTTCTTCCACCTCTTTGGCAATTGTTTCTCACTTTTCAAACCATATACGCATGTCTTGAAACTGTTTGCAATGACTTAATTTTCATTACTTCTATGCTTTTCCTTGACTTTACATTTTGAGCACATGCCTCGTA
The DNA here is from genome assembly GCA_036785275.1 of Cancer borealis. NCBI lineage: Eukaryota > Metazoa > Arthropoda > Malacostraca > Decapoda > Cancridae > Cancer > Cancer borealis. The sequence goes on along the minus strand of JAXIVD010002364.1, from coordinate 8,829 downwards.
GTTATACAAAACAGTTTGTATGATTCCCCTCAAACATCTTCTCTTGTCTCTAAACTCTATTCTGTTGCACAGTTCTATCCCCTGACTCTGCATCAGTATCCATGACCAAGTAACAACATTTTGCCACCTGTTTCAATATTTCACCCTGCAGAATTATTTCAGCATCTAGACCTTCATGTCGACTGTATCTTATTCATAAGTTCTAATACTTTTGACTTAAGAATATAATCAGATGCTTACCGTGCTTCTAGATTTCAGCTGTAGGATGAAATCTGATTAAATTTCATCATCATACAGGGGACATTTATGTATTCTACATAAATGTCCCCTGTATGATGATGAAATTTAATCAGATTTCATCCTACAGCTGAAATCTAGAAGCACGGTAAGCATCTGATTATATTCTTAAGTCAAAAGTATTAGAACTAATGGATAAGATACAGTGTGTCTTCTACCTGCCATGACTCTTCTACCGTCACCTTGCATAAACCATGTATGTGAGCAAATTAACAGCACACTTGTACAAAGGTGATGGTGTACATAATATGTGGTGAAAATGATACTGACATGTGTGCTTGCTTGGCCATAAAGTAATACATAAGTCATGTATTGCCACAACTGCATGCAGCCACACAAAAATTGGTTTGTTGTTTCCTGAAAGTTGCCTCACTTCTTCACATTCACATTGTACAACACCAATATCTAGCAGTATTTGGAAGGAAGATTACATTGACATAAGTCTGGTTACAGTGCCAGAAATAGTTACAAGGGTATAATCTTCTTCCATGTTGACCCAGCAGCCACTCAGATTGCATGTGTGATTCCATGGCCCTCACTGAATTAGTAATGGCAACATGAAGTCATATTCATTGATAACGATGTGAACTACATGTTTGACTTATAAACTCCTTTGCACCTTTCACCAGGCCATTCCCTTGGTAGTGGGGCTGGTTACAGTGGTGGGGACAGCCATTCTAACCAAGCTCTACTTATCCAAGAAGAGGGGTCCTCCTCGCACCCTACAGGACCCTACTGTCAAGTACCCCTTGGAGCTGGTGGAGAGGGAAGAGCTCTCACATGACACCCGCCGTTTCAGGCTCAAGCTCCCTTCTGCTGAGCATATCTTGGGTCAGTGTTTGTCTGCAGTGGTATCTTTTCATCCTATTTGTAGATAGATTGTTAAATTCATCGCATTATACTAAAGTCATGTCCAACATGAAATACATTATTACACATATTGTTCTCTCCAGCACAAACATAGTGACTGACAGCCAATAGTAAAATATTGTTAGGGTTGTTCCAAAAAACGGAAAAAAATCCCTAAATCTATGTAATTTCCAATCACAAACCTAATGGATAAATGGTTCAATACTTGTAGTAATTGTTGGAAGTAGCGCAATTAACTTATCAGATTGTTCTTACAAAAAGGGTGGAACATCAGTTTTTGGTTACTTTATAAAATATTATAACTTGTGGTTGATTTTACAAAAGGGTTGTTGAATACAGGTGCGCAGTATTTAGTACTATTTTCAGTGTCCATACTCATACATCAATAGTTGTACACACTTGTTCTCAACAGATTCATATATAAACATAAAAAAACTGTTATTCTGAAAGTTTTATGACCACATGAACCTTTTATTTAGTTGATGTTGCATTTGATTTCATATCTTCAACTCCTGACCCTTACAGGTTTGCCCATTGGTCAGCACATTTATCTGTCTGCCCGTATTGATGGACAGCTGGTGGTAAGGCCATACACTCCTGTCTCCAGCGATGATGACAAAGGTTTCATGGACCTAGTGGTTAAGGTATGTGTGAGTGTGTGTGTGCATTTACCTAGTTGTAGAGTGCAGGGTCTGAGCTACACTCATGTGTCCTGTCTCCGTATTTGTTCAGTTTTTTATTCGGTTATTGTACATTCTTTGTCATTATCACCTCTTCTTTCAGCCCATTCTAAGGGTGTCTTTGTGTTTACCTGTTTGTAACATACAGGAAATGAGGCTATCCTGTCTTCATATCTGTTTTTATCAAATTCAACTTTAAAGTTGTGGTTGTTCTCAGCACTAACTACTTTTTTCCAAAGCATTCCATATATCAATTGCTCTTTTCGGAAAACTATACTTATATATATATATATATGTATATATATATATATATATATATATATATATATATATATATATATATATATATATACAGTATATACAGTATATATATATATATATATATATATATATATATATATATATATATATATATATATATATATATACAGTATATATATATATATATATATATATATATATATATATATATATATATATATATATATATATATATATACAGTATATATATATATATATATATATACAGTATATATATATATATATATATATATATATATATATATATATATATATATATATATGTATATATATATACAGTATATATATATATATATATATATATATATATATATATATATATATATATATATATATATATATATATATATGTATATATATATACAGTATATATATATATATATATATATATATATATATATATATATAATATATATATATATATATATATATATATATATATATATATATATATATATATATACTATATATATATATATATATATATATATATATATATATATATATATATATATATATATATATATATATATATATATATATATATATATATATATATATATATTATATATATATATATATATATATATATATATATATATATATATATATATATATATATATATATATTTATATATATATATATATATATATATATATATATATATATATATATATTTATATATATATATATATATATATATATATATATATATATATACTATATATATATATATATATATATATATATATATATATATATATACTATATATATATATATATATATATATATATATATATATATATATATATATATATATTTATATATATATATATATATATATATATATATATATATATTATATATATATATATATATATATATATATATATATATATATATATATATATATATATATATATGTATATATACATATATATATATATATATATATATATATATATATATATATATATATATATATATATATATATATATATATATGCTATATCATAGACTACACTATACTTGACTGGACACTCGCGACAATCGCTGACAGACGATATTACATTTTGGTCCTATAGATTCCGCTGCTATGAGTGATGACAGATAATACTTCATATATCAGTTCATATTCTACTTAGGACATTGTATTTCATGTCTTTACAATCAGTAATGATTGCTGAACTATGGCTGAACATAAAAAATGATTTTACAACTTTTGCAAATAGGAAATTAACATAAAGATTACAAGTTTGAGTGAAAAATCGTGTGGGAGTTGTGTATAAAGCATATTGTTTATAGCAAAAATTTCTGGCAGATTCCCAATAATTTCTGAAATAAAACATCACATATTGTGAAATCACCATTCCTGAATATGATTTGATTGTGATGAAATGTCATATAATCGTTATATCGGCTTGGGAATTAATTTTTCACAACAATTCGTGGCGCGAAAGGCAAAAGGCGAAAGAGGTCACAAGAAGAAGAAGAAGACCAAAACAATCCTTTACAAAGGTCAACAACATAAATAGTTCAATTAATTGGTCCCATGACGCTATTATAAGTCTCATGGAAAATGTTCATGAGCAGAAGAAGAAGAAGAGAAGTGCTTCCTCCATAACGGCTTGTGTTGTTGTTATGATCAGCTGATTCCAC